>JAGFMF010011418.1:13981853-14006225 GCA_019455555.1 Galemys pyrenaicus | reverse complement strand
GAAGTACACTGCTGAGGGGAGCAGCGGGCACAGCAGGAGAGGTCTGCCGCGCCATGTGGGTCCCCCCCTGGCCGGCAGCAGGGATTGAACTCGTGCTGCGGTGGCTGCTGTTTGCTTCATAGTGCGTTGCTTAACCCACTGCGCCACCAGGGAGGCCCTAATTATGGCTATTCTTCACTGACATTACACTAAAACACAAGTGATAGTTTCTTAAAAGTCGCCCACAAATTCCATGATTTTCACATTCCTTTACACTAACATCCATTAGTATACCCTGCACGCATATCACAACAGGATTTTGGAATATCAAGAACTGTTTATTTGGAAAATATGGTTTCACTGAGTTAATCAGATCTCCCAAATGTCTTCACATTTTCATTATATAATCCCCAAAATATGCATGTCAATACCACCACTGACCTTATCAGACAAATCTTTTAAGTTAGGCTCACAGTTATAAATACAAGTTTTCCAAAATTCTCATCTTCCTTTCAGGGCCCTATCACTAGCAACAAATATTGTCCATTCTTCTTAAAGTGGCAAGGCAGTAAAATGTCCAGCAAAATCTCTAAGTCTGAATAATACATCTTGTCTATCAATCAAATACAACAAACGACTCACAAGGAAAGACAGCTAGTTTAGTGCACAAATATGGAAGTGCCTTTCCTGGACAACAGTCCCATGGGAGAAGAACCTCACTCATATTCCCCACTTCACACTCTACTCCAGGGTCTAGATTTACTCTCCATCATCTGTCCTGCCTCTCAGGACACCCATGAGTCATGCTAACAGTCTAGGCAGGAAGCACCAATACAGAGACTACGGCTCCAGACAAGGGGTAGTGTGATCTACCCAACACAGCTTTGCGCCAGTGTAGACATGGGGACAAAGGCCAGTACCAGTAAGTATCACGAAAAGGGTCCTGAGAACAGCTGGCAGGCATATACAAATACTTCCAACAACTGATTTTACAAGCAAGGAAAACAAGGCCTGGATAGGTTAAGGTCCAGCATGTGGCTGCAATAGGCTTGACACCAGTCCTCTTCCCACAAAAGCACAGTTACTCCCCAAATGCCAAAGACCTGGACAACAGGTCTTTCTAACAAATAAAGACAGGTACCATTTCAAATGGTATTCACAAGGAAATACTCGTAGTGGCAGGGCAGGCAGAAACTATTAAGGCGACCTTCCAAAGACTGCTAACTTTCAGAGCCCTTAATGCTTCAAGATAGAAGTGGCAGGAGGAGGCAAGTATGCCTCTACAGGCTGTGGCTCTCAAGCTGGGTGCTTCTAGGCAAGATGGTCGGTGGGGGAGGGATAAGAAGCAGGATGTGCATGCCTCCTGCTGGGGGCATGAAGTCAAAGTCCCCTCCTGCCCAAAGTGGCTAAGCCAGCCCTGCTGCCCTTATCAGCATCAACACATGCATGGAATGTAGGACTTTGGAAACAACCCTCTCCCCTAGGCATGACCCCACCTGGGGCTCAGGTTCACTGACCACATCTAAAGGCTTGGGTCACCATGCCCAGTGTTCAGCCTACCTGCTCCTGGAGCCTCTTGGCAGGTGAGAAAGGCACCTGCTGGCACTGAACCAGGGCACCTCTGAACCAGGGCACCTCAGAAGACTGTGGCCTGGCCAGTCCCCTTGTCAACAGGATCACCCAGGGCATCCCGACCCACCTACCAAGAGAAATCCCCATATTTCTCTTGAGGATTTACGCTGAGAGGCTACGCTGCCTATGTCCACCACTGGGCACCATGGGCAGTGTCCAAGCACTGGGCCATACTAAGAGAATACCTAGGAGAGAAGGAGCCAAGCTCTGAATTCCCAGAATAACCAGGGTATCCCCTACATGGTTATCCTGAAGATACTCAGCAAATGCGCAAGTTTTCCATAGGACAGAAGTTTCCAACATGCCAGAAGGAAAGGAAGTGTACCTGGAAGGACAGATGGTCTAGAGAGTTCTTTGTCCTCCCCAGGTTAGGAAGGGGATGGTCCCTCCTCAAGGAAAAACCCCCTAGCTTCACAAACTAGACTCCCTGGCTTTTTGCAAAGCAGCCATGCCACCACTACTGAAAATTAAGACCTCAGCCATCCTCTGACCCAAATACTTCTCAGAGGAAGGAGTCTACACATGTGTGCAAGGCTTCCACACATTTGTCCAGTTGCATTTACCTCACTCTTAACACATTCCTACACAGACGTCCTAGCTGTGTGATTAGAGACTAAATATTTAACCTGAGTCACTAGTACTAGAAGGACTGCTAAAATAATCAGGACCTCAGAAGTAAGTTCTGAGGATTTTATTCAAGTGTAAAAATGCCTCTCACAAGGCCTGGCATGAATTAAGGATTCCAAAATGAATGCCCAGCCTTATTTTGCCATTATTTGCCTAGCATTCCGTCAGGAACTCAGTGGGATTTATCCTCCCAGTTTTCAAACAAAGCAGCAGGCCTCCCTGGTGGTGCAAGGGGTTGAGCGCCACACTGTGGAGCTTCCGCAGCCACTGCAGAACAAGTTCGATCCCCGCGAGGGAAGGGACCCACATGGTGCAGCAGCCCGCTGCTTCCTCCAGCAGTGTATTTCAGCCTATCTGCCTGTTCCTCTCCCCATCTTGTCTCTGGTGAATCCTCTCACCCTTCCTGCCTCCCCCCAGCCCGTCTCTGGCCTGTACCCCAGCTCTTGTACGATAAATAAAATTTTGTGTTGCTGTACCATCTGACAGAAACCATAGGCCATCTTCTACCAAAAGGAAGGACAATGAGGTCCTGGGTAGGTCCTGGGTAGGGGTGAAGAGTCAAAAAAGCTAGCCAGGGATCCACCTCAGATCACTCACTCTCACAACAGGCTCCCTGGGTCCATCTACTTAAGATACAGATGGAAATGAGGAAGAAGTCTCCTCTCCTTCACTGCCCCAGCCCAGGTTCTTCCTTCTCTAGTAGACAATACTTCCAACACCACACCACACCCAGGGGCCTTGCTGTTCTTGCTCACCTCACATGGTAAACTGCCCTGAGCAGGCAGGGGCTGTCTTGTGCCTATCTCCCCACAGATATGAACAGCCCATTGTTCTGTCCCAGCAAGGGGGCCAGGCCTTACCTGAAGCTCTGGTGGCCCCTCATACATACTGACCAGATAACTGCTCAGGAAACCAACTTTAGGACCAATAGCTCTCCCAGGGACACAGAGGTCAAAGAGGAAAAAAGAGCACAGGTCCTCTTTGCCACTGTGGGCTTGTCAAGGAGGCACAAGGAGCCCAATTATCACCATGTAAGACCCTGTCAGTTCACACAGGCCAGTTGGGGCCCAAGAATGCAAAAACCACTAAAACAGACAGACTTTGAAGGCCAAGAGTCTTGGAGGCCCAGGAACTGCTCAGATGTCCCCCATAGGCCCAACAGCGTAGGGTTTCCTCCTGCTACCACTCAGGTAAGAGGGACCAGGAATAGGTGAGTCCCCTCTATGTCTGGCGCATCTCAAAAGCCCAGTAGTTAACAGAATCAGTCCAATTCTATCAATCTGATCCCTCTGGGTCAAAAAAGCAAAGCAGGGCCTCCCTGGTGGTGCAGTGGGTTAAGCAATGCACTATGAAGCAGACTGCAGCCACTGCAGCACGAGTTCGATCCCTGCCGCCTGCTGGGGGAGGTAATCCACATGGCGCAGCAGACCTCTCCTGCCTTGCCCACTGCTCCCCTCAGCACTGTGTTTCAGTTAATCTACCTGTTCTGTTCCCCACTCTGTGTCTGGTGGATCCTCTCACCCCCTCCCCACATCTCTGGCCTGTACCCCAGTGCTTATACAGATAAACAAATAAATCTTTAAAAAGAGCAAAGTAGTTCACAACCACTCCATGTCACAAATATACTGGTCTGTTGGATTCACCAGAGTAAAGCAGATCATAATCACCAAGGTCACGTGGACTGGTCTATTTGAACTCATCACTTGCTTCATTCGCTTATCAATACAGATTTATCACCTAGAAGAGCAGTGGTTCTCAAACTTGGCTGCACACCAATTCATTTCAAAAGCTTTAGGAAACTGGGTGCCCTGGGCCCACTGCAGAGATGAGCTGGGCAGGCCTCTGCCAGCCCCATGTGGTCCTAATGTGCAGAGCTGAGAACAAGAGCACCAGTAGGCAGCCTCCGCTACAGCCTGGGCAACAGCACATACTCAACAGGCTATTACCAAGTCAAGTTCCACTATGTGCACACGGAGACCCACCAGTGAAGTCCAAGGTCCCACTTTCCCAGCCATCAACCCTACTGTCCCTTCTCATTCATTTTGAGAATGAAAATTCACCAAGACCTTACTACCTTCCAAAGCAACACAGTGAGGGCAAAAGCCTCTGGACAGGTCCTCCCTACCAAAGGGGCTCCAACCAGACAGGTGAAAAGAGGCCAAGGTAGCTCAGACCACGTATGAAGGGAGGGGAAGGGACATGGTGAACACTGTCCTCAAGACAACACCAGTGTCCTTCCCCACTCACCTGAGTACCCTCACCACCCAGAGGTGCTGTTGGGAAAAATGCCTGTGACCCTGTGACAGCCTGCCTGAAACACATGGGGCAAGTCTGCACAGTGGTTACACCCATGCCTGAGCCAGCAGCCATCCATCTCCACAAGTCAACTCCCCACTAGCAGCACCCCCTAGCCAAGCCTTGGTGGCCCTTGGAATTCTCAGGGGACGCAGTTTCTCAGGAAACTGGGACACCTGCCCCTTCACACCCCACTCTTCCTCCTCACCCTACAAGCTAGGGAAGGTGAGCACATTCAAACAGGAAGGAGGCACCCACTATGCACAAGACACTTCACAGACAGCAGCAAAGTCCTGTGGCCTAAAAGCAGTAAGCCGTCCTACCACCAGCAAAATGACACACTCTAACCCCAAAGCTACACTAACCCTACCCTCCACCCACATGGGACATTACCAAGAAAAACATGAAAACAAAGGGAAGCTGGGGCCTGCCTGGTGGCACAAGGGGTTAAGTCTCAGCACTATGAACCTGTCACCAGCCACGGTGACACAAGTTCAATCCCTGGCCTGGGAGCCAACCCACATGACATAGCATACTTCTGTCTCTCTCACAGCTCCCCTCAGTACTGTATCAGTCAATCCAACTATTCTGCTCCCTATTCTGTAATTAGTGAATCCTCTCACCCCACCTCCCCTATACCTCTGGCCTATACCCTAGCTCTTGTATGAATAAATAATTAAATTTAAAGAAGAATACAAAAGGAGGAGCTCCCAACTCCCCTGGTTACCTCTTGGGTTCATTCTCCCCAGTCCAGCACTCCCAAGGTAGAGGTACCTACCCCTGGCCTGGTATTCCCTTCAGGACTGTGGCAGGGCCTGAAGTCAGCTCCTGGCTTTCCCTTCCTTATCAAACTCACAGGGGGCCACACAAAATCCCCACCCCCACTTGCATTTCCTGCTTTGCCACTCCAGGCTAAAACTGGTCTCTAAGGAGAACCTGCAGTCCCTCATAGCACCCTCCCCCAGTCCAGGTTCCTAACCCTTAGGGCAAGCCCCTCCCAGCAGAACGTGTAGCAAGGCAGTGCCAGAGTTAAAACTGATCTGGCTTGTTCAGAAGCCCCCAACCATGAGCTAGGATCACCCTGGGGAGGGAGGGTTCACTGTCTCCTCCCTCCCTCCCCCCACCCTCATCCCTCTCTGATGGGATCTCAGACCTCACCAGACTCCACACTAAATGGCCCTCACAGGTTCTTGAATCAAAGGCATTTACACTAGTCTCAGTCTGACCAGTTGCTTGGTTTCAGTCCCTGCAAGTTATTTGACCTCTGGGTCTTGTCTACCTGTCGGTAAGGACTGTAGAAGAAAACTCCAAATTGAGTCTGCCCCAGTCCTTTAAGGCTGACCACTTGTTAGCAAGTATGTTAAGCACCAGAGGGCAGAGATCAGTCCATTTAATCTAGTCAAGGCTAGGCACTACATTTGTACTCAGAAAATTTTGTTGAATGAATAAAAAGCTTGTGAAAGAGCCCTATAGATACCTAACGTGCAGTGGGTGCTCCTGTGCCAGCTTCTAAACAGCAGCATCTACAGGGTCAAACTCTTTGTCACCATTCTCTTCTCTTCCCTGCCACATAGCCACTGAGTTTCTAAAGTGGAATGCAATTATCCCCCCATTAAAACCCCTCTCCTACCGCCAACCTTAACTCAGCAGGGCATCCCTGGCTCTCCTCCAGCCCAGAGCCAGCCCCTCCCCTACTATGCCTCAAATGCCTGTGGTGCCCTTTGTGCTCCATTGGTCATAGTGCCAGTCCTTATCATACCATCTTACAATGGTTTGTTTGCCTGTCTGTCTGCCCAGACTGAGCTCTGGAGGGCAGCCATATGTGAATGCAAATTCAAGTTCTGTTCCCATTTTAGATATAGGGACACTAAGGCTCAATCACTGTCCAAGGTCACATAGAAAGTAAACAGCAGGGCCAGTCACACTTCCCCTTTCACTGCCCTCTAGGAGTTCTCTTCAGCCAGGATCCACATGAAGCCAAGAGGGGAAGAACCTGATTTGTTGTTTCTTCTCAATGGTGAAAGCCACTCAAAGCAACAGAAGCAGCCAGGAAGGTGAGCCCCCACCCTCCTAATTATCAGGTCACAAGAGACAGTGGCCCTCAGCCCTGTGGGCAAGGCAAGCCATGGGGTGGGGCTGACTGCTCGAGGCCAACAGGCCAAGCAAAAGGGCAGAGCCACA
Source organism: Galemys pyrenaicus (assembly GCA_019455555.1). Classification (NCBI taxonomy): domain Eukaryota; kingdom Metazoa; phylum Chordata; class Mammalia; order Eulipotyphla; family Talpidae; genus Galemys; species Galemys pyrenaicus. The sequence goes on along the minus strand of JAGFMF010011418.1, from coordinate 13,999,511 downwards.
GGTCCCCTGGGTAAACTGAACTTTATTCCTTCTTCACTCCTCCAACTCTCCAAAACTGCCCAGCTAGCCCTTCAGGGGCTAGCTTCTGATTAAAAGGCACTACCCCCACTCTCATACCACCCCCACCCCCAGGTTACACCCTAGCAGACAATAAGGACTCCAGGAAGGCAGCAGGCCTGCCTGCTCAATAATGCAAAACCCTGTTGCCTCAGTCCACAACAGCTGACTTCAAGTGGACCGGAGGCTGTACTTATTAACAAGAAGAGAAATCTGATCTATGGAAAGAAAACACTACATGAGGATTCATCCAGGACTGCAGCTTGTGGAGAAGGTTAGGCTGCTGGCCAAGACCAGAGAGTTAAGATGGAATCCTGTCTACCTGTCCCAAGAGCAGGTACCTTGCCCATCAACTCTGCCCCACCTGCACCTCCCCATCTCCTTCCAGCAATTGTGGCAATCATTTCAGTTTTGCTTTAATTAAAGGCCTGACTCCCTCAGGCGGCTTCTTCCTCTACCTACAGCCAGCAACCAAAGAAAGACTTTTCAGGAATCACTTGTAAAAGCCTAGTGACTAATCTACAAGTCCCAACAACTGGCAGGAAAACACTGCAGGGAGAAATTCTGGGCACACACCAGCACTCGAGAAAAACAGCCACAGAAGCCAGCTAACAGGCACTAAGCAACACCTCAAAATTGGCCTTCAGGAGTTAGGATCCAAAGGAAAGCTGACACCCTGGCACCTCTGACCTACCTTGGCACCTCTGACCCCAAGGTAGTCAGGTGGGGAGCCCCCTCCCAACCTCCTAAGTCTACTGCCTGTGCAAGGAACCTAGAGATTTTTGTAAGTTCAGTTGCACAAGACTAAAAGTTCCCTCACTGGCAGGGTGACTAGTCCTAGGTCAAAGGACTCAGTTCAGCTCCCAAGCATCAGCCTCCCACCCAAGCCCCCTGGTGCTAAGTGCCTGGTAAGTCAGCAATCTCACAAAGCTTTGTCTCTAGAGGCCAGCCTGAGGCAGGCCCATCTGCTTTTTTTCAGACCAATCCAGCAACCCTGCTCTGCTAAGCATACACTCTCTCCTTGAGCCAGGACTACAGACCAGCCACATGGCCTGTGCTCCTGAAAATGTCTGCTTAAAGGCCCAGGGAGTCCAGCCACTAACAGATGGGAATGGAGAGGAAGACGTAAAGCCAGGAGCCAGGAAGTAATAAATGCTAGCTCCAGGAAAAGTCCTGGATTTGGGTGACCCAGCTCCATCCGGGGTCCCTGGAGAACAGCCCCAAGTTCAGCCTAGAAGCTCTGGAGGCCCCTCCACTACCTGCCAGTTCATTCCCCCTCCCCCAGCACAAGAGGCACAGCAATCCCCACATCAGTCAACAATCCACCGCCACAAGATTCCTATGGGCAAGGCTCTGCCCCTCCCCCCCACCACATATGTCAGTGGGGTGGCCTCCCTGGGTTACACCCCTACTGCTGTTGGGGGGTGGAGGAGAACAGGACCTAGCTTTCCAGATGTGCCTGGCAACTCCTACTAGAAAAGACAGTGGGGGTGGAAGGGATAGGAGAAGACAGGGATAAATAACTTCAAAACCTTTCCAGCCCACCCAGATCAGCACTGGGTTCTCTACCCCAGGCAGTCCCACGCTATTCTGGGTGGGGCCGCTGGGACATTATCTGGCTGCCTTCCCTCCTCTCCATAAGTCACTACCCCCCTGGGAGAGGCATCCCCGCCCCCCACCACCACCCCTACCAGCTAGGCCTGTGTATGAACCATCTTGGTAGATAAACAGAGTGACAAGTGTGGCCCTTCAACACCCCCCCTCCCTCTGCCAGCCGATCCCCTCCCCCAAGCCCATCTCTCTTCCTGCCAAGCGGCTGCCTACAGGAGAGATCTGGGGGCAGGGCAACGAGCCCACCAGCTGCAGGGCCCGGCCTCGGAAAGCAGCCCCTCCAGGTCCGACGCTGCCCCTGCCCAGGCCGGTCTTTCCGCGAGGAGGGGGCAACTGAAGGGGACCAAAGACAGTGCAGGGCTATAGTTCTGGAAATAACAAAATCCCCTATAAGAGGCGGGCGCAGTGCTGTTTGCATAATGGGAGCCCGCCCGCCTGTCAGGCAGCGCAGCTCGCCCGACGCTGTTCGGATTAGATTGCTAATGAAAAGGCACAAAGAGCCAGCGCTCACTCGCCCGCCGGCCCCCGCTCCGCCGACCCGCGCCCTGGCATGGCGCGGCCCCGGGGGCTTTGTACCCAGGGTCTTCTGCCGCCTACTCCCCGCCAGTCAGCAGAACCACAAAGCCCAGGCAGGCTGGGCACTGCCGGGGGTCCCGCGTACGCCCCAGCCCGGGTCAGCCTACGCGCGCGCCTCGCTCACGCGCGCAGTACCCACGTCTGCCGGGCGCGCGCCCGCCCACGCCCATCACCCCGGGGGCGCGCCCGGCCTGCGGTCCCCGCCCGCGCCCCCCGCCCTTCCCAGCCGCCCCTCACCTCTTGTGCGTCGGCGGCGGCGCTCCGCCGGCCGGCCCTGCCCGCGGTCCCTTGTCCTCGGCGCCCGACCCGCGCCGCCCGTGCCCGCCCCGTCCGCCTGCCGCCGGCCCGGCTCGGCTCCCCGCCCAGCGCACCCCGAGCGCCGCTCACAGCCGCCCGCCCAGCGCCATCTTGGAAGCTTGTGACGTCGGCGCCGCCCGCTCACCCCTGACCCACATCTGAATGGGCGAGCAGCGGGCCGGGGGCGGAGCCTAGTGGGGGCAGGGGCGGGGCCTGAGGGGGTGGGGACGGACCGGCGTGCGGTCCCAGCACTGGGCGGGGCGGGCGGCCCGAGGACGGCGGTGTGGGGGAGGGGCGCGTAGGAGGCACCCTGAACCCAAATCCTGGGTGCTCCTCTGGACCCTAACTAGGTTGCGGAAGCTGGACAGCAACTCAGTCCCCGAAATACCCTGATCACGCAACTCCGGGGAAGGGAACTCTAGCGCCCCACAAGCCCACCCCAAAACCCACATTCAGAGCTGATCCCTTAAAGCCGGACCCGGACCCTCGAAATCCCCCACTGGTAGTGGCTTGCGCCCCACCTCCCGGACACCTTGGCACCGCTATTCCACGTCCCCCGCAGGAGCCCCGGCGTCAGAGGCACAGCCCGGGGGAGTGCAAGGGGCATGTTCTGGTCCCCCGGAAGCCTGAGCAGTTTGGGTAAGGAGAAGGAGAACCATACCCCTCACCCCTGCGCCCCTCGGGGCCCCGCGCCCCGCAAGCCCCCAGGGACGGCCCTACCTGCTCAGAGGGCGCTGAGGTCGCTATATGCCTAGCTTAGCCAGCCCCTTCCGGTGACCGCAGCCCCTCCAGGCCGCGGGATCAAGCAACTGAGCCTAAGCTGGCCCTCTCAGACCCAGTTGCGTGGTCATCATTCGAGTGGCCTTAGGAAAGCTGGAGCTGACCATGAGCGGTGGCCACTTCTCTAGGGAGTTCCTAAAGGATCTCACGCTACTTTGAACACCAAACAAAGGAACATACCACTATTAAAGTCTGAGCGGAATCCAGCTTTGCTGTGTAGGGAAGTTGTGCCCAGCACTAGTCAAAATTGAAAACAAATGCAATACCCTTTCAGAAAGGCTAATTATTCCACTATCCTTCCCAAAGGTATAGATTTAATGTAAACCAAACAGGACACTTCTTAGACTTAACAAAATTCCGACTTTACCTGGAAGAATAAATAGTCAGAACCAGCTTTTATTTCCCTCCTGGGAACAAAAAAGGAATGATGGACTCACCCTAAGAGATGTTAAAACAAATTATGAAGCTACTGAATTCAGTGCGCACAGAACCCAGAAGGGTATAGATCCTAGAAGTAGTAAAAACACAGTAAGTTTGAAAGGAAATATAAAAAACCTGTGAAAAAAGACTATCAACCATCCCTGAAGAAGTCAAGTAACTTTCTATAAGTAGAATTGACCAGAGGACTCAGTATCTGAAGAAACTGTTAGGGGGGTGTGTGGGGGGAGGGGTGTGAGGAGATATAACCTGCCAATACTAGCCAAGGTTGTTCAAAATCAAACTACAAGACGCCTGAAGGATTGGGAGGGTGAAGGGGTGTTTCCCACCAAATTAGAAATCAGTTTCAAGTGATAACAGGAAAAAGATAGGGGTCTGATAGGTAATCATTCTCAAATACTGTTGGAAGCATGTAAGTTGCTCCAAAGTTGCTGACCATGAATTTGGCAGCCAGTATTAGCCAAAAATAAAATTCTAGGGCCTCCCTGCTGGCGCAGTGGGTTAAGCAACGCACTGTGGGGCACAGCAGCCACTGCAGCAAGAGTTCGATCCCTGCTGCCGGCCAGGGTGGGGACCCACATGGTGAGGCAGACCTCTCCTGCTGTGCCCGCTGCTCCCCTCAGCAGTGTGCTTCTGTTGATCTGCCTGTTCTGCTCCCTGCTCTCTGTGGTGAATCCTCTCACCCCCCACACCTCTGGCCTGTACCCCAGTGCTTGTATGCATAAATAAATAAATCTTTAAAAAAATAATAAAATAAAATAAAATTCTACAAAAATGATTATACCCCCTTGATCCAGTAATTCCTCTTTTGGGATTGTATTCTGAGGAAATTAACCATATTTGCAAACTGTGTGCTTGATTATCTGACTCTAAGTAGACCGTAAACCCAGTGCCAAGAGCGTGCCTGAGAAGTAATAGGCACTTGGTTACATTTGCACTTGAAAATTAATATACAATCACATTTTTCTAGGCATCATTTATAATAATGAAAAAGTCATACACAAAGTAAATGTCTGAAATTGGGGATTGGTTAAATAACCCACATGCTGGTATGTTAAGCAGCCATTATGAACAGTGTCTATAAGGAGATTTGCTGGTGTTAAAATGTGCAAAAGATATTAAACAAAAAAATACAAATAAAATTGTACATAGTAGACACATGCAAAATATTAATTCATAACGGAACAAGTAAAGACAGGACATCAAAATATTTACAGAGAATTGCGGCCCTCCCCGGTGGGTTAAGCACTGCACTACGAAGCATCTGCAGCCACTGTAGTGTAAGTTCAATCCCCAGTCAGGGAGCCAACCCACATGGTGCAGTAGACCTCTCCTACCTTGCCCACTGCTCCCCTCAGCAATATATGTCAGTAGATCCCCATTCTCTCTCTGGTGAATCCTCTCACCCCCGCACCTCTGGCCAGCACCCCAGTTCTTGTATGCATCAATAAATAAATCTTTAATAGTAAAAATTATAATTTACTAGAAGTAGAATTTGTGAATTAAATGTTATGCTGGCATTTCCAATTTTAACAGACCCTGACAGGTATACCTTCCCCAAGTGGTATAGCAATTCATATCCTGTGGGTGAGTTTTTGGTTTTTTTTAGATTGATTTTATTTATTTATTTATTTATTTATTTATTTATTTATTTATTTATTCATGTAAGAGCTGGGGTACAGGCCAGAGTCCAGGGAGGTGAGAGGATTCATCAGAGACAGAGTGGGGAGCAGAACTGACCGAAACACACTACTGAAGGGAGAGGTGGGCAAGGCAGGAGAGATCTGCTGCGCCATGTGGGTCCCCTCCCCGGCCAGTGGCAGGGATGGAACTCGTGCTGCAGAGGCTGCAGTTTGCTTCATAGTGTGTTACTTAACCCACTGCGCCACCAGGGAGTCCCGTGAGTACTTTTCTGCTTCATTAATCCTAGTCTTCCAAATTTTCCAACTTTTCATACCTAGTATGAAAATCAAGATGTGTGGGGAAGTTCAGAGGTCTCTAAGTCTCAGTGCACTAGACCCTCAATGTTTGTCCTGGTTACTGGGCAACCTTGCGTGGTATCTCCACCTCTAGGTTCAATTCCCAAGTTCATTACCTGTCAAGCAACTTTATAAAATCCAAGCAAGAAAATAAATAAGTAAAATGCAAGCAAGTTTTGACCCTTGCCTCTAGTACAATTTTACATAAGCACTTAAAATTTCTGGGGGAAATTTTTTCTAAAATATTAAATGAAAATAGCAGATTTTGAAATTTTCTTCTCAGGCCTCCCTGGGGGCCTGGGAGTTAAATCTCGGTGTTATCACCGCTACAGCCTGAATTCTATCCCCGAGCCAGGGAGGCCTGAATTTGAGCCTGCCAGGGAGTTAACCCACATACGGTACAGTGTCTCTCTGTCTCTGGTGAATCCTCTCACCCACCTGGCACCTCTGGCCTATCCCCCAGCTCTTGTGTGTATAAAATAAATAAATCTTAAAAAAAAAAAGAAAGAAAGAAAAGAGATAGGGGTCTCCCTGGTTGTGCAAGGGGTTGAGCGCTGCACTGTGGAGCTTCCACAGACTCTGAAGCACGAGTTCAATCCCCAGTCAGGGAGGGGGACACACCTCCTGCCTCACCTGCTGCTCCCCTCAGCAGTGCATTTCAGTCGATCTGCCTGCTCCCCACTCTGTCTCTGGTGAATCCTCCCAAAAAGAAAACAGAAAGAATGGGGCCTCCCTGGTGGTGCAGAGGGTTACGCAATGCACTGTGAAGCAAAAATGCAGCCACTGCAGCATAAGTTTGATCCCTGCCTCAGGCAGGGGAGGTGACCCACATGGTGCAGCAGACCTCGCCTGCCTCTCCTGCTGCTCCCCTCAGCAGTGTATTTCAGTAGATCCATCTGTTCTGCTTCCCACTCTGTCTCTGGTGGACCCTCTCAATCCCCACATCTCTGGCCTGTACCCCAGTTCTTATATGCATAAATAAATAAATCTTTAAACGAAAAACAGAAAGTAGACAAATATCCCAAAAGAATGAATCACACCTTAATATGACAGCCAGATTAAAATAAAAAAAAATATAATGCCCACTTAAATTTGAATTTCTAATAAACAACACTTTCTCAGTTTAAAGATGTCCCATATGGTATCACATCTCATCCCCGCCTATCAAGTTTAAGGTACCTTAGAAAAATCTCCATTCCTTGTGCATGCCTTGATTTTCCTCCCACCTCTGGCCATTAACATCAAGACTCCCATCCTGAGCCACGCTTCTTCCTTTTGCAACCTTTGCCTAGCAAACTCCTACTCAGCTCAGATACCATCTCCTTAGGAAGTCTCCCTGACCTGGCTGCTTATCCAGACACAGTCCTGATGATTCTGTTGGGCAGTTGCCACAAGGGCAGAAAGACTTTGTCTTGCTAATTTTTGTTTACACCATATCTAGCTTATGCCTGCCATCAAGTAGGTGCATGATTACAAGTTGAATGTCTGCATGAATGGATTTCCTCTTGACATCTTCCCCCCACCCCCACTTTCCTCCTGCCTCCATGTACCCAATCTATTGCTTCCAAAACCATGTGCAGCTCATTCACTTCTCACAAGGAAGACAGTGAGGGTGGTATACACAGAAAACAGTGGTGCTACAGGAATCTGGTGTTCAGGTCATTCAACTACGTAGGGAAACTCTCTTGTGAGACAGCAGCCCCACCCAAATTCTGGTGGCTGACATTGTCTCCCAACATTGAGTCTTCATTCTACGTATGGGCAAAACACTTCATACACTGGGCCTGTGGTTTCTCATCACTGCCTGTAAGAAGGGTGTTGTTACTGTGCCCATCTTATAGATGAAAAAATTGGGACTCAAAAAAGTAAGTCACTTGCCCAAGGTCATACAGTCAAGCTCAAATCCCTGTCCTTCTGGCAAGCATGAGCTCACCACACCCTCTAAGCGCCACCACCTGAAGAAAAGTCCCCAATATGCATATTCCTTCAAATGAAGGCTACACCTTGTGGGTGGGGGGGCTCTCTCACACCCTGCCTCCTTTCACTTTGAATCCCACAGTTTTGGACACCCTGAGCCCAACAGAAGTCACACGCCCCATTATCATTCCATCAACACTGGTTAACGCTGGCACTAAGGTGGACACCAGGCTAGTAAAAAGCAGAGTTGTGACCATAGGAGACCTGACCCTGAAAGACCAAGGTCAAGGGGGGAGACAAGAGAGTACCTTGGGAGGACTGAAGCTGGCAAGGAGAAGTGAGGGCTGCTTTGCTGAATTGTACCAAGGCAACTGCTCTGGTGTGGGAGATCAGCAAAGGGAATTTTCCCCTGCTGTGCCCTCTGCATGGTACACAGTTCCTCACAGCCAGCTACATCATGGTTCCTGCATAGTTTTCTTTCCTTTTTTTTTTTTTTTTAAAGATTTATTTATTTATGCATACAAGCACTGGGGTACAGGCCAGAGGTGTGGGGGGTGGTGGTGAGAGGATTCACCACAGAGAGCAGGGAGCAGAACAGGCAGATCAACAGAAGTGCACTGCTGAGGGGAGCAGCGGGTATAGCAGGAGAGGTCTGCTGCACCATATGGGTCCCCTCCCTGGCCAGCAGCAGGGATTGAAGTCGTGCTGCAGTGGCTGCGGTTTGCTTCATAGTGCGCTGCTTAACCCACTGCGCCACCAGGGAGGCCCCTTTTTTTTTTTTTTTTTTTTTTTAGATTTACTTATTTATGCATACAAGAACTGGGGTACAGACCAGAAGTGCACGGGATGAGAGGATTCACCAGAGACAGAATGGGGAACGGAAGAGGCAGATTGACTGAAATACCCTGCTGAGGGGAGCAGCAGGCAAGACAGAATAGGTCTGCTCATCATGTGGGTCACCTCCCTGTCCAGGGATCAAACTTGTGCTGCAGCCACTGTGGATGCTTCATAGTGCTTGCTGTGTGTTAACCCCTTGTGCCACCAGGGAGGCCCCGCCTACATGGTTTTCCTGAATGTTCTTCCTAAAACAGTTGCTTTTTTGCTCTTTGTTGTGTCTCCCTAATTACCTTTCAGTCCTTTTTTTTAAAGATTTTATTTATTTATGGGACTCCCTGGTGGTACAAGGAGTTAAGCACTATGCTATTGTGCTATGAAGCATCTACAGCGTGAGTTTGATCCCCAGCCAGGGAGATGACACACATGGTGTAGCAGACCTGCCTCACCCGCTGCTCCCCTCGGCAGTGTATTTCAGTAGATCTGCCTGTTGTGCTCCCCACGCTGTCTCTGGTGAATCTTCTCACCAACTCCCCACACACCTCTGGCCTGTACCCCAGTTGCTGTATATATAAATACTGAGAAGAGCAGTGGGCAGCCAGGGTCCCCTCCCTGGCTGGGGATTGAACTCGCACTGCAGCGGCTATCCTTGTGCCACAAGGGAGGCCCCCCTTTCAGTCCTTGTGAGTTTCTCCAGAGCCCCCTTCTCTCCTGCCTTGTACCATCCCTGACAACATTTCTCACCATCTCCCACACTTACTAGAACAGGGGGGGTTCCATGTGAGCAGGAGTCATCCCATGCTCCTGCAACCAGTGCCAAGGGCCAGATACCTACATGATCAGGGATGATTTGGTGCTTATATGAGTCAGCAAGTGAGACCCAAGACCAAGCAGGAGTAGGAGGCAGAGTAAAGCCAGGAGAGAGGGTCTTTAGTGCAGTTCAGAGGAACCTGGCAGGGCAGGTGGCAAGCAAGTGGGACAATGGAGCATGATGAAATGAGAGCCAGGAGGTAGGAAGCCCCGTTGGCCAGGTGAGCTTTGGGGATCTTGGACACATTTGCAGTGGAGGCATGTGGAGGAGGCCAGTGCCCCAACAATCCAGGGAAGCCATCAGGGAGGTCAGGATAGCCCTGAAACCCAGCTGAAGGTGGTGTCTCATCAGGCAGACAGGTAACAGATTAAAAGTTAAGTTGGGGCCTCCCTGGTGGCGCAGTGGGTTAAGCAATGCACTATGAGGCAAACTGCGATCCCTGCCACTGGCCAGGGAGGGGACCCACGTGGCACAGCAGACCTCTCCTGCCTCACCCGCTGCTCCCCTCAACAGTGTATTTCAGTCTGTCTGCCTATTCTGCTCCCTGCTCTGTCTCTGGTGAATCCTCTCACCTCCCTGGACTCTGGCCTGTACCCAGCTCTTATATACATAAATAAATAAAATCTTTAAAAAAAAAGTTAAGTTGGCCAAGACATTCTGCTAAGTGGAAAGAACAAGAATCAGAACAGTAGGTACGATCTAATCACATTTGTGGTTTTTAGAAATTATATGTGTTCCCATTCTTATGAATGCTTGTAAATTACTAGAGAAGGTTGGGGCAGGAGATTTATGGGAGGAGGCAGAGTTGGGGGAGGGCTGAACGAGGCACTTCACTTTTAACTCAAGATATTCCTTGAATTGTTGGAATTGTTACATCTACGTATTACTTTTTGTAGTGGCAGGAAGATCTCTAAGATCAGGGCAGACGGGTAAAGGAGGAGTCCTGGAGCCCTTCGTGGCCTTTTCAGGGTTTTATTGCTCTTTCTGCATCATTTGTAGTGAAGTGACCAGGTATACAGTGGAGGTGGGGGAGGGGGCAGGCAGGAGGCTGGCAGATCTCCTTGCCCCTGGCAAATTTTCACTCTCTCTGGTCTCTGAGTCTTTCTAGTGTTCTCTCATGCCTCTGCTCCTCTGCTGCGGCTGCCACTGCTTTTTCAGCTGCTGGCAGCCCCATGATGCCGCCCTTATATGCTGGGTCTCTCAGCCCAGGTGAGCCCGCCCACGCATGCTCATACCCTCCTCCAGGTGCCACCATCAGGCATGCGTGCAGGACCACAGGCGTCTGTCACTGATGCTAAAGGTGGAGAGGAGGAAAAAAAAAACTGGTGACTTCCATTTACCCTACACTTTCATTATTTTTGAGAAAAACGATTGTGAAATAAATAAGAAAAATCTTGGTGAAGTCTCCCTTTCTTCTCACCTGCCCTTGCTTGATCTAAAATTTCTCCAGGCCCTGGCTCTTCCTCCCTCATCCTTTACCTTCTTGGTAGCCTCCACCATTAGAGTTAGGCTGGCAGGGCCTGTCAGCAGGAGGCTGTGGTTTTTTTGTGCCTAAACAGTGCCTGCCCCGGTGCACGGATGGAAGGATGGAAGGAGGAGGGGACCATGTCTTCCCTCTGACACAGCAGGGTGGAGACAAAGGCAGGCCGGCCTGTGTTTCTGGGGGAAGCTCCTGGAGAAACAGTCAGACCTGGATCCAAATCCCAGCTGTGTCATGGCCAGTCAGCTGCCCAGGACTGACCTCTCTTGGCCTTAATTTCTCAACTGAAAAATGGGGTTGATAACCATATCTAGCTGCCCCATTGGCTTGGTTAGGGTGGGTAGAAACCTAGCAGAAGAACCTTAGCAGATGGAAGGGGACAGGGGAAAGTGGGCAGAGAGAGTACCCCAGAGTGGAATGTGGGGTGATATTCTACTTCCCCAGCGCCACTCCTCTCCAGCAGCTGAAGGGGAACAGGAGCGGAGAAAGAACCCCAGCTGGGGACAGAACAGGGACACCTAAGAACCTCCCAAAGACTCTGCTTGGGTAACTAGAGGGCGAGAGTGAACAAAGTTCACACAGGGAGAGTGTGTATGATGGGGGAGACATCCCCCAACACCAGGGCCCTTCCTGTGGCAGTGGGGGAGGCTCACGACTAGCATACCAGGAAGCCCCCAGGCTGGGGCTGCAGCCTCTGGTCACAGTCACAAGGGAGGCTGGACCCAGTGGCCCTTATCTGGCCTGACCTTGCAGGGCTGACCACACCTTCCTTCTGGAAAAATGTGGCCCTCTGCCCTCTCTGAGGCCTCTCTCTCCTTAAATCCTGATGGTTCTGAGTGGGATTTCAGCACCCAGTTCTACCCCTTGGTCCAATGCTTTGGGATGCCTTCACTGGCCCCTGCTCACAGTCACCTTCCAGAGGTCTCTTGTTGAAGATCCTCAGGTATCTCCAACTCAGCAGGTCTGTGCCTGCCCACTGTCCCCTCCCTCCCCCTAGTGTAGCTCACTTTGTTACCCAAGTCCTAACAGCTGGCCACTCCCCCCAACCTTCTGCCCACCCCACCCCCCAGCTCTACCAATTTGAATTCCTGACTACCCCTCCCACTGGCCTCCTCCCTGGATCCAGGCCCAGCCCCCAGGCTGTGGGAAGGAATCTTCCAGATAAGGGCACAGGGCAAAGGGCCACACCTGGGTTCAGCCCTGACTCTGCCACCAACCACCTGAATGACCTTGATGAATGACCTCCCCTCTCTGAGCCTGAGACTCTCCTTCCCTAAAAGGGGGAAATAATTATGCCCCCTGGAGATGGTTGCTCATAGCAGTGGAGCAGTACATGAGCAAAGACACAGCAGGCAGAGGGTGAGGGGTCAATAAGGATCAGTTTCCCAGGGCAATGTGGGCCGTGGAGAAAAGCCCTCCTTGCAGCACTTTCCTGGGTCACAAACCAGTTGGTGCCTTTCCTAAACTGGGAAGAGGTCTGCTCCTCAGCCGTGCCTGCGCCATGCGCCATGCCAGGGCCAGGTCCTTGCACTGGCTCCAGGTGCATGGCTCCAGGTGCAAGAGTACGGCCAGTTCCACGGAGGAGGTACCGAGTAAATGAGTAATTCCAGGGCACACGGACTCTGCCTGGGGGCTGTCAGGCACATAGGAGGGGCTGCTAAATCCAGTAAGGGAGGGGCAAATAGGGAAGACTATCTGAAGATAGTTGCGGGATGCTTTTGAAGGATGTCTTAGAGTGAGCTGGTTGAAGGGGCAGGGCAGCCAGAAGGTGAATTTTCTTTTGTTTTTCTGTTTATTTTGAGATAATTTTACTTGTTTGCAAAAGTTGCAAAAATGGGAGGCTAATTTTAGGGAAGAGGGAATTGAGGCTGAGTTGAGGACCTCACCTAGGAAGTGGGTGGTTCAGAATTCAGATTCAGCCCTCACCCCACTCTCAGGGTTGAGCAGGAGGGACCAAGTCCCAGGAGGACCCCGACCCGCACCTGGCCAAAGTTCCCTGATCAAGGGAGTATGGCAAGCAGGGTCTCCAGAGTGAGGGCAGTGTCCTGGCATTCCAGCTAAGTGGGCAGCCTGTGAGATGGTCAGGTGAGGGAGGTTATGGAGGGTTGGAAGGGAGTTTACCTGTGGGTGGAGGCCTCAATGCAATATAAAAGCATATAGCCAGGTATCAGAGACCAGGTGCTTTGAGAAAGGGGCAACCACCAAACATAGGCATTCCAGCCCAGAACAGACTCCCTTCACACCCCCTAGGACAGGGAGAGAGGGTGTTGAGCTTAGGGGCTGGCTGAAGCTGTGGGGACAGCTGGAATGTCGGTGGTGCCATGGTGGCCCTGGAACCTCTGCCTAGGTTGCTAACGCTACCTTAGGTGGAACCACTGATCTCCCAGACCCCACCGCCCAGTCTCCCCCACCTACATGGGGGTGAGTCAGGAAGTAACCAAAATGGGAAATGAGTTTAAAATGGGCCTCAGGAGAGGCCTCCCTGATGGCACAAGGGGTTAAGCACCGCACTGTGAAGCATCTGCAGCCACTGCAGCAGGAATTCGATCCCTGGCCAGGGAGCTGACCCACAAGGTGCAGCAGACCTCTCCTGCCTCTCCCGCTGCTCCCCTCAGCCATGTATTTGTCAGTCTGCCTGTTCTGTTTCCCACTCTGTCTCTGGTGAATCCTCTTGATGGAGGATAAAGAATGGAGGTGATCCCACAAGGTTAGGGGTAGAAGGGATTAGCATAAAACATTAACCAAGACCCTTAGGGGTCAACACCCAGATTAAGAAATACAACACCCTGGGCCCTCCCTGGTGGCACAGTGGATTAAGCAACGCACTATGAAGCAGACCGCAGCCACTGCAGCACGAGTTCGAGTCCTGCTGCCAGCCAGGGAGGGGACCCACATGGCGCGGCAGACCTCTCCTGCCGTGCCTGCTGCTCCCCTCAGCAGTGTACTTCTGTTGATCTGCCTGTTCTGCTCCCCGCTCTGTCTCTGGTGAATCCTCTCACCTCACGCGTGTCTGGCCTGTACCCCAATTCTTGTATGCATCAATAAATAAAATCTTAAAAAAAATCCACCTTTAAAAAAAAAAAAAAAGAAATACAACACCCAGAAAGGGATCAGACTGCTGTAGGGAGTGTCAAGAGCACAATAGTGAAGATGAAGGAATAAACCATCCACCCAGAGATGAGCCCCTCCCTACCAAAAGATGATAAAATCCTAGTGTTGCCCCCACAATGGAGAAGCCCTTTCTGCCCACTCGTGACTATGCAGGTGCTTCTCTCCACCAGCCCTCTCCTCTGCAGGGCAGCAGCCTCCTGCCTGCCCATGACCAGCACCCTGCTGGGGCTTCTCTCCACTGACCTCCCTCAGCAGCAGCAGCTCTCCTTAAGGCCACCCGCCTGCAACCATGCAGGCCTCTCAGCAAACCTGCCCGCTTGTGTCTATGCAAGAGTCTTTTATTTTCCTGTCCCTTTTCTAATAAACCTGCTCTTAAAAATATCTATGACTCTGCCTCTTGGAGAAACTCGCCTGGGAACTCGCCGTGTGCTGCTGAATGGGGGCTCTGGTGAAACCTTTCCCAGAGTGAACCCAAGAACCCCACACTCAAAAAACAACATCACTCTCACCCCACACACCTCTGGCCTATACCCCAGTTCTTGTATGAATAAATAAATCTTTGAAAAAAAAAATGGGCCTCAGGGGTATCTCTAAGCTTTTTTATATTGTGTCCTGTGTGCTGTGAACACAGACTTCATAGAATCACTCTGCGGCTGATCAGTTCACCTCACCTTTTGAAAATGCACAGTGGCAGTCGGTGATGGGAACAACTCCCAAGAAGTAGAGGGAAGCAGATGGGCCGGTAATGGGGGTCTCCAACAGGATGGGTCCCCGGAACAGGTGGGTGGTAGAGGGGCTGGAAAGGTGCCGCTTGGCTGTCTTCATGCTGCTTTTTTTGGAAGCTGTTTTTGCTCCTGACATTGAGTCTCAAGTTCCATTTGTGAAAGGGGGTAACCCATGTCAACATTGTGGGGAGCAGGAAGTAAGGTCCCAATGAGAAATGACTGAAAGCCTGTGCTCTGTGGGGGAGGACTGGTGAGGTGCAGAGACCTGCCCTAACCAGAGGCCCCTGGGCAGAAACGAACAGTGCCGAGACAGGCTCAGTGACCCTTGTTACAGAAGTCTAAACTCTCTAGATGCTGCTCCTTTGCCCATTCTGTAGGTTCTTCTGCCCTCTGGCCAGCTGGGCTTCCCATCCCCTGTTCTCTCCTGGGCAGGCC
Organism: Galemys pyrenaicus; assembly: GCA_019455555.1. Classification (NCBI taxonomy): domain Eukaryota; kingdom Metazoa; phylum Chordata; class Mammalia; order Eulipotyphla; family Talpidae; genus Galemys; species Galemys pyrenaicus. The sequence continues at coordinate 13,984,460 of JAGFMF010011418.1, read as the reverse complement.
TGGACAGGTTTTGGCCTCCAGGTAACTAACTTGGTTAGTCCAGGAGGAGGGGGTCTGGTACAACTAGGACCAGACAGACATTCACTGCTACATGCTCTGCACTTCCTGTTAGGCCTGTGTGTTCTCCTCTCTTGTCTCCTCAAATCCTTCAGTTCTCAGGACCCTGGGTGGGGGATACAGGGGGACTGGCTGGACCCAGAATCAGCTTCCCCCAGTCCCTAGACTCCCATGCCAGGTTTTCCATCACTTGGCAAGTCTTTGGGTCCTGACCCTAGGCTAAGGGCATACAAGAGTCATTCAAAACACCACCTCCCTGTCCCAGACCCAACATAGATGAGGAAACTGAGGTCCAGAGAGGCCTTCCGGATGCTCCCTGGTGGACCAGGGCTCAGACCAGTTGACTGGGCTCCATGCCCAGTTGCTCCATAGCTTTGTGGCCTTACTTCCCCTAGCCAACCAGGCCTTGACTTCTTTATTCATTCACTGAAATTTCCTGTGGCCTCCAAAACACTAGGATTTGAAGGAGGGGCTCTACAAAGCACAAAGCAGTGTGAAGAGGGAGGCCTTCCTGTGCCGGGTTCAGAACTGGGGCCTAATTATGGTCCTGAGGCTGCAGGAAGGTCCCCTTAGGCACGTAAAGCTTTTCCCAGAGTGTGGAACAAAGGACAGGGAGAAACCAAGGCTGGTCAGAGTCTGAATGCTGAGAGTGCAGGAGCAAAAAGATACTTTTTGCTCACTGAGATTTTGGGGCTCAGGGTCTGAGCAGGCAAGAGTGGCCCCAGACAGCTCAGTTCAGGTGAACAGGCCCTAGGGATAACTCTTAGTGCACCCGGGCTGCCCCCTGGCGGCAGTGAAAGGAAACTTTCAAAGGCTGAAGCGTTTTTAGGAAAGGAGGCCCTCCGCAGCTTGTGGCCCCTATTCCCAATCTTTTCCCTCTACCTGTGCCCATGCTTCCCGTGATGCCTCATAGCAGGATAATCACTCATTGTCTTCATGTTTCAGGGTCAGGGTCTTTGCTTCTGCTCTTCCTGCTACCTAGAAATCCCTCCCTCTCCCTGAGCCAACTATCCACATCCTTATCTTGCTTAAGAATGTCACCCTCACCTGTTCCAGTGCCCATGGTCCGAATTAGCAAGGCCTCCCTCTGTTGCCCATGTCTACTCTAGTCCGTAGGTGGCTCTCCCCAGTGTGAGTGGCTGGAGCCTAGCACAGGGATTACATCACATACATCACATACAGGGTATGGTCAAAAACTGCTTGTTCCTTCGTCCAACATGCTTTTATTGAGGACCCTTTTGTGCTAGTCATTGAACAAACCAGAGTTCCTCTCCTTGTGGAGCTTACCCTCTGGCTAGCAGGAATGCTGTGGGGTTAGAACATGGGCAATAGAAAAACCACAGGTGTCACACCTGGTGAGGATGAGGTTTCTGGAGAAAAATAAAGCAGGGTGGGGGCTGGAATGGGGGGGTGGGTGTACCTGTTCATAGTCATGACACAGACTACCAGGCAGCTGTTGGAGAAAAGGTGAGCAATCCTGGCTGAAGATGAGGGAAGGATGTAAAGTTAAATGAAAAGCGATAGAATAATAGGGCTCAGGTTCTTGTTGGGTTGCATTGTGTTTCCTATAGAATGAGAGTTATTGCCTCTAATTATGGAAGTGCATGGATTGAAGTTTCCATTCTCTTGCTAAACTTTCCTGCCCCCACCCTGCAACCCTTGGCACCCTAGAGATCTCCCCAACCTGACACTTAGGAGCTGGGAGGAGCGAGGCTGTCCTGACTTGCAGAATTTTCCCTGTTGCTCAACCTCCCGAGCCTCAGCGCAGGGTCTCTTCGGGGTTGTGAACTCACAAGGATCTGATGGTTTGAAAATTTGTGAAGCTGAGAGAAACATTTGTGGCCCCTGTTCATAGCAACATTATTCACAGTAATAAAAAATAGTGGCGGCAACCCAAATATCTGTCAGCAGATGAGTACTATGATAAACAAAATACAACCAATCCATACAATGGAGCAGCGTATGGATATAAAGTATTCCAACCTTTAAAAGAAAGAAAATTGGGGCCTCCCTGGTGGCGCAGTGGGTTAAGCAGCGCACTGTGAAGCAAACCGCAACCACTGCAGCACAAGTTCGATCCCTGCTGCCTGCCGGGGAGGGGACCCACATGGTGCAGCAGACCTCTCCTGCTGTGCCCGCTGCTCCCCTCAGCAGTGTACTTCTGTTGATCTTCCTGTTCTGCTCCCCGCTCTGTCTGTGGTGAATCCTCTCACCCCCCACACCTCTGGCCTGTACCCCAGTGCTTGTATGCATAAATAAATAAATCTTTAAAAAAAAATAAAAGAAAATTATCGTACATGCAACAACATGGATGAACCCTGAGGGAATTACGCCCAGGGTATTAAGTAAATAAGGCAGTAATGGACAAATACTGTATTAATCTATTTATGAGGCCCCTAGAGGTTACCAGTAGCTATGGAGAGAAGCAAATGGGGAGTTGTTTAATGAGTAGAATTTCAGGGCCTCCCCTGGTGGCGCAGTGGGTTAAGCAACGCACTACGAAGCAAATCGCAGCCACTGCAGCACGAGTTCGATCCCTGCTGCCGGCCA
>JAGFMF010011418.1:13959931-13981759 GCA_019455555.1 Galemys pyrenaicus | reverse complement strand
TCCCTGCTCTCTGTGGTGAATCCTCTCACCCCCCCCCCACACCTCTGGCCTGTGCCCCAGTGCTTGTATGCATAAATAAATAAATCTTTAAAAAAAAAATGAGTAGAATTTCAGCTTTGCAAGATGGAGTGAGTTCTGGAAACTGGCCACACACCAGTGTGAATGTAATACTGCCAATTTCTACTCTAAAAATGGTTGAGATGGCACATTTTATGTTATATATATATATATATTTTTTTTTTTGGCTGACATGTGAAAACTATTGCTACTGTGTTTCCAGCATCAAAACTTATGATCTTGCCCTATGAGATCAACAGAGTGACACTGGCTGTTTTGACAGCCTCAGAGTGGCTGTGGTACTGTCCCAACAGCATGACCTCACAGACCAAACCTGGCAACCAGAACGTCATTTTCCTCAGCAAGAGTCAAACAATCATCCTTGGGTACAAAGACTGACTTTTGGGCCATTTTTGACCAGCTGGACTCTGATACACTTCCCAAGGGCAGGATTTGGCTGTGTGGTTTCAACTCCTGCTTTCTCCAGCACAATTCCCTTTGCTTAGAAGTGCCTCCAAAGGGGTTGGCCTTTGGGGTTGGACTTCAAGTGCCCTTTTTTTTGTACTGTTTGCTGTGCCACTGTGGCTCTCACTGGTGGCTTTGGAGCTTCCTGGCAGTAAGAACATGACATTTGCCCATCCTGCCAGGGCCAAGGACCTAAGCAAACAGTAATGCTAACGTACACTTTATCACAATCAAAAAAGTACTTTGTGAACCAGCTGTAGAAACTTCTAAGCCTGCTTTCTAACTTAAAAATGGGTGGCTGTAAACAAGAGAGGGATGATCATGGCTCTGGGTGGAAGGGGAACAAGGAAGACTTCTTCCCTGGCTAAGGTCCACAGCCTCAAGCCTGAGTGGCAAATGTGTGCGTGCACAGCACAACTGCTGCGTTAGTTCTTGCGTTGTCTGAGGATAAGGCAGCAGTGAGTGTGTCAGGCTGAGTCTCTGGGCCCCTCCCTTCCTTGTTCCCACCTTCAACCTCAGGGACAATGTGGCAGACATCTCTGAATCCAGTCCACAATTCTCCAAAGAAACCACCCCAGTCATTTCCTTTCAAGCATTTCCTTCTAAGTCTGGAAGTGTAAGGCAGTGGGGATGGGGAAATAGAAGCAGAGAAAAATGAAGATCACCCCTCATCTATCTCCATTCTCCCGGGGGGGGGGGGATGGCCTAGAAGATGGGAGTATGGTGGGAGACAAAGCAACTTTGCAACCATGTGACTTGATGAGGCCCCTGACACTCAGGCTGTGCGTCTATAAATTGGCTAACTATGGACATGCCCTCCCAGGCAGGTCCCAGGTGCCACACTGGGAAAAGGGTGCAGAGTGAGAATCTAAATTGGGTGACATTCTTCCTACCTCCACCCAGGGCTTCCACTAGGGTTGCCTGTGGGAAAGCCAAGCCTTTGGGGGCCTTGCTTCTCAGCTCTGGCTCTGGGCCGGACCCCAGCATCCCTGTTGGATGACCCTGAAATGTAAGAGTTAAGGGGGTGCACTCCCATCCTTGATGGGAATAGATTTCTGCAGCCCTGGAGAGAAGAGAGAGGGAAGGGTGGCATGCTTGTGCCCCTTGCTTGTGTAAGGGACATCTAAAATATTTTTTCTATGAATATTTTAATGAGGGGGGTCAACATAAGATAGAAAAATACCATTCTGGTCACTTTTTTAAAGAGGCAGACTTTTCTTGAGACTTTCATACAGACAATGGATGGATAATCTTAAACTCCTGCAGAAAACAGATATTGACCACAGAAAAGGCACTTCTCCAAATACTTGTCGGGGTTAGCAACAACTCTGAAATGGCCTTTCAGATTCTGGTGCTGCTTGTTCTCATTTCTTCTGGAAACAGCTCAGTTCGGACTTCAGCCCTGCTGCTCTTGGAGGCGAGGGGATGCCCGGGCACTGCCACTGGTTTAGCATAGCAGTGTGTGGGGCAAAAGGTGCTCACAGAGGTAAGGAGAGGGGTATAAAGTAATAAGGTTCGAATACGTGTTTGCTTCTCTGACTGGGTGTGGGTGGCCAGAGGACACCACCCCTGGGGAGAGTCTTGCTCACTCTGCATGGAGGGCCACGTGATGCAAGAAGTGAGCTGGGACCAGGCCCCTGTGGCCACCTGACTCCCCATAATAGAATCCCTTGTCATCCACAGGCCCGTAGACTGTGACAACATCCCCCATCTTCAGTGACAACCTGCACTTTCCCTGGCCCCCCGTTTGCCCATCCTCAGGGTCATAGTCCAAGGCTGCAATCATGGTCTTTGGAGTCCACAGTGGAGTACTCCTGGAGTTCCCCTGGAACAGGGAGAAGGAGTCCTGAGGACTGCCGAGCCCTGCAAAGTCACTGAAGTGGGTCGCAGAGGGCAGGAGCCCTTCTGCTGGTAAATGCCACTTCCCATCAATTTGCTCCATGCCCATCTCCAACTTGGTCACCAGGTGCCCAGGGATGTTGCCTACTTGCCCATTGCATTCACCACGGTAGAAGCCTCGGGCATCCTGAGAGCCCCACACCCTCAGCAACTGCCCTTTCTGGAAAGTCAGCTCATCCTCTGCAGCCTCATAGTTGGCAGACATCACCAAGGGGTCATAATCAAAGAGGGCCACAAAGACTGTGGCCAGACTCTCTGCCTTGGTCTCCATTGGGGGGACACCCCTGCACATCTTAATGACTTTGCTGGGTGGAGATGGACACAGTGCCACGCCGGGCTTATGGAGATGGCCCTCTCTTTTGAACCCTGGAGCCTGGATCCTAAGCACCTTTCTCTGCTCTTGCCTTCCTGTGCACCAGGGACTGAAGTGTACTGTCTCCTCCCGTAAAATGTCATTAAAGTTAGATTCGTAGTGTTGGCTGGCACCCAGTTGTGGAGAAGGGAATGCTGGGGCATTCTGCTTTTGCTTCAGGTTCTCAAGGGCAGCCTTTTCTTGACGTGGTTCTTCCCTGGGTTCACCCTCAGGGGATGGATGGGTCATTCTCAGAGCGTGACTCTTCCTTGTGTCCATGCGCCGGTAGTGGTCTTCTTCCCCACCATACTGGCCACTGGGCTGTGGTGGCCTATGACTTTGGAGACTCTTCTGAAAAAGCAGGTCCTTTCTGCAGCTATCCTGGGCCTCTGTGGGTCCCTGGACTTGACTCCCAGGCTCTACACCAAGACAGTATTCTTCTGAACTCAGGGTGGGCACCAGAGACCATCTCTCTGGGAGTTCTTCTGGGAATGCGTCTGAAAACTCAGCTTGGAGCTCCCCACAGCTTCTCGGGGTATGGAGGCTAGCCTTGGCACTCAGGGGAGCCATCACCAGTCTCTGAGGGCAGACAGGGAAGGTGACTGTGCAGGTGGATGTACCTCCACAGGTGTAACTAAAGAGAGAGGTGTCTAGCAATTGGTGACAGGTGGCACAGTCCTGAGGGATCTGGGCTGGCACCGAATCTAAGGACTCCCCACAAAGTGACATGGTTCTCACTGAGATCATCTGGCACATCAGTGGCCTCTGGAGCTGGGAAAATTCCAACATGGTGCTTCCAGCGGTGGCATCAGAGACCTCTGAAACCTTGAGCCCATCAGCATACACAGCATAACCAGTGACCTGGACCCCATTGGAGGACCCAGCTGAATCAATGGTCACAGGGAGCCAGCTGACCACCAAGAGGCTTGCTGAAGCATGGCGCTCCACTAGAACATCCAGCGGAGGGTCAGGGGGGCCTGCCACGGGTGTGGTAAAGGTGACAGTGGAGGACATCATTTCCCAGTGCACCTGAAGCAAGTGCCATGGCAGCCGCACCTCCACTTGCACCTGGTACTGCGTGCCAGGACACAGGCAGTGGAAAGTGTAGCAACTCACTCCTGCTGGGACCAGGGCATGTTCCTGATCATTGAGGTATACCACATGGGGGTAGCTGCTGCTGCCACACACCCAGGTGATCTCAGCTGATGTGCTAGCCACGCTTTGTAGATGTAGTTGCTTGGGGACCACGCAAAAGACTCCTTGGGTCCCCAGAAGGGGCCTGGAAAAGCCCTGCTCCTCCACAGTCTGCACCAAGCCTAGTTGGCCAGCTTCTGACTTGACACCTGAGCTCTCAAGGATCTCTTCTGTCTTGGAACCTGTCCTTACCATCTGGCATGATCCCCTGCCCAAAGCTCCCTGGGCTCTCCCAGGTAATAAGGTATGGCCAGTGTCTTCCTTTGAAGCTATGCCCTGCCCAATTGGGAGGTGAGCGAGGCCAAGATCAGGGCCTTTCAGAGGCAGGCAACCCATGACATCGCTCTCAGGAACCTGCTCCACCAGGTTGGAGGGCACCAGCCCCCGCCGGCCATCCTCAAGCTCCCCTTCGTAGAAGCCATCCTCATCCATGTCCCCAAAGATATAGACATAATCTCCAGCCATGAGAGGCAGCTCATTCTCAGGGTGCCTGTTGGGTCCCTCAAATGGGTTATAGCTATAGCGAGCCAGAAAGATCTTAAGCGTGGGGGTGGCAGGGACCTCTGGGACCCCCACTTCCAGGGCTGATGATACACTGTCAGGTTCTAAATCATCCACCTCACTAGCTGTGTCCATGTCCAGAGTAGGGCACGATGGAACCGTGGCCCACATGGACTCCACCTCAGAGGAGGAGTTTGACTGGGAGTTGGTTTTCTTACTCTGGGGGCCAGAGTCCAGAGGTTGGCTAACTGGGACTCTGTCTGGCATTGGGAGACTGCTGGCTAACTCTGCAAGGGCGAATGGGTGCTCTGGCAGGGAGGCTTGCCCTCTCTCTTGTTTGTCTCTGCTGGACTGTGACGGTGCTTGGTCTTCAGGCCCTGGCAGAAGCTTGGTCATTCGGCTCCCCAGGCCTGGGGACTTGAGGGTTCGGGCAACCTCCCTGGCATCACTGCCAGGATGACAGGGCTGCCGCTGCAGGGCCCACATCTCCTCCTGGGCAGCTTGTAGCTTACACAGGGCCTTCTGCAGGTCCTGCTGCAGCTGTTGTTGCCTATCCTGCCCACGCGCTGCCTGCTGCAGCAGTTGCTCAGTCAGCAAGCCGGCTGAGTCGCGCTCCTGGCACGTGCGATCCAGCTGCCCACGCAGGTCGTTGTTTTCAGCTGCTACTTTCCCCATCCAGTCGACCTGGGCCTGTAGCCGAGCAATCTCCTTGGCCTGCCAGGCGCCCTCCCGTAGGGCTCCCTGCAGCTGCGCCTCAGCCTCCTCACAGCGCCTCCGTGCTGCCACCGCCTTGGCGCCCAGCTCCTCGCATTCTCGCCGGCGAGCGACCAACTCTAGTTCCAGCGCCTGCATCTGGCACCGCGTCTTCCCAAACGGTGCGCTCTGGCCGCCTGCCTCTGTCCCGGCGCTTCCTGTACCTTGCTGCAGCGTTAACTGCTTCTGCAGGCGCAGCACCTCCCACTGGGACTCGCGCTGCAGCCGCTCCAAGTCGTTGACTTTGAGGCACTGGATATGGGTGGCAGCAGCCCCAGGGTGCGGGCTGTCGAGGCCCGAAGCGATGCGCACCTGCAGCAGGTGGCACTCCTGCCGAAGCTCTTCTATTTGTTTGTCCTTGGCCAGCAGCGCACGGGCCTGCTCTGACAAGTCTCGGGCACGCTGGCTCGCGAAGATCTGGCACAGCTCCAGGTTAGCTCGGCTCTCGCCTAGCACAGGCGCGCTCACAGCCCGCAGGTTGGTTTCTCGGAGCTTGCGGGCACGGTCTTCTAGGCGCTGCGCCAGGCAGGTCAGCTCCGCGTGCTTCCCCTTGAGCCGCTTCACCTTCTCTGCCTCTTCAGGGAAGCCTGCGCGCCTCAGCTCCATGTTCTCTTTCTGCAGGCCAGTGCAGCGGCGCGCCAGCACCTGCAACACCTCGGACAGTTCCGAGTTCTGCCTCGCCAGCTCGTCGTAGTCTATTCCCGCGGGCGAGGGGCTCAGGGTCCCGCGGGGCTGGCTGCTGGAGTCTTCTCGCGGATCGCTAGGTCTCCTGAGCTCCGATGAAGGTGGTGACGGCGGCGGCGGTGGGGGGTTTGGAGAGCCCAGGATGGAGGCGACTGGCGAGGAGGAGGCCGGCTCCTTGAATTCGGGGGTCTTGGTACGACTCAGAGTGCTGTCGAGGGAGCAGGAATGCGCTGGTGCCAGGGAATGGAGGGAGCTGGCGCGCGTGAGGAGTAGGGCGTCAGGGGAGTTGGAGCACGCCGCCGACACCACATCTAGGGAGCGGGAGCGCATAGGGATACCCCCGCTCAGGCTGTCCAGGGATTCCAGTTGACAGGCGGACTTTGGGAGGACACAGGAGTCTCCGGCTGTCTTGGGGTGCGGCTCTTCAGAAGAATGCACTGCCGGAGAGTCAGGGGAACTGGGCAAAGCCGAGGGCCAGCGGAAGTGCTCCAGTATATATTTGAGGAAAAGCTGGCGCTCCACGTCCAGCGTCGCCTGCAGGTGGCGGATGCGCGAGGCCTGCTCGCCGTCCGTCTCCCAGCGAAGTTGGGCCAGCACCTCTTGCAAACGGCAGTGACACTGCGCCGCGGCGACTTCGGGCGCCCCCGCGCGGCCGCAGTAGCCGCGGCTCACCAACTCTTCAGCCAGCTGGCGCTGCAGCTCCCGGGCCTGGCGCACGACGCCGTCGCGCTCGCGGTGCAGCAGCTGCTGCAGCTGCCGCAGCTCGGCCTCCTTCCAGCGCAGCAGCTGCCGGATCTCGGCCTCGCGCTCCCGCAGCATATTCTCCTGCAGCTGCCGCATATCCCGGCCGCGCTGTGCCTCCCACTTGGAGCGCAGATGGTCAACCAACTGCTGCCGTTCCTGCTCGGCCGCCTCCCGCAGCTGGCGCGCCTGGTCTGAGAAGCGCCGCCTCTCCGCCCGCCCGCGCGCCCGCTCGGCCTCCAGCTCGGCTCGCACCTTTACCAGCTCCCGCCTCTGCTCCTCCAGCACAGCCGCCGACGGGACCGAGCTACCCGGCTTCTTGGATGTCACCCGGCTGCCGCCCGAAGGGCTAGGAGAGTCCTTGGTCATGGTGGCTGCCACCTGGCCAGGCACCTGACCTCGCCTGGCCTAGGCCACCGCTCGCCAACGGCCGCCGCCCCGGCCGCGGTCAACCGCCCCGCGTGCCCCTTCCGGTGCCCTGGGAGGGGGGCTGTCGTGTCTCCTCGTGCCCCTTCCGCCTCTGGCCTGTTTCCCCACTCCCTCACCACCCGCTACCTTCGGTGCACTAGCCCTCACTCTGTTCTGGGCTGCCTAGGCTATTAAGGCTGGACTTTGAACACCCTGTTCAGTCTCGCCCATGTTCTTTCTAGGATACCCAGAGTCTCTTGGACCCCAGTCTTCCCTGCCCCATCACCGTGTCCCTTGTGTCACATGGCATTTTCCCAGACACTATACAATCCCTATCAGACCAGTGCACCCAGTGGGAGCCCAGGCCACTGTTCTGGGTCTGGGTAAAAGAACTCCCTGTGTGAGACAAGGTCATGGATGGGGAATGAACTGACCTGGCCCAGCCTGGCCACGGGTTCGGTTGGCACCCTTGGTTCTAGGAGACTAGCAGCTACGACAGGATATGCCCCAACATGGAAACCGGTCTTGGGCCCCTGGTGCCTATAGGATCCCTATAGGATCCCAGACATTTCCAAGGACCCCTGTGGTGCCTCAGCACTTGCATACATTATCCATTTAACCCCCTGTGCCTACTTGACAAATGAGAAGCCTTGAGCCCGCAGCCTGGGCACAGTGCCAAGGAGATAGGAGAGGGAATTAGAAAGACTCCATCAAGGACCAAATCCCTGACCTGTGTTTTCTTGTTAATTTACGATCATCCTGCAAGAACCAGGAGATGAAGACCTCTCTATGGCCACACAACCCAGACATAGCTAAGTGGAAATTCAGATCTGCAAAAGTCTACCTCCAAAGTCTCTGGGCACTCTAACTCCATCTGTCCGACTTCAGGGTCACAGCAGTCTTACTCCTAGTGGCAGGGAGGGGGAAAGTCTGAGGGGAGGGCCACATCTCACATTTGTGAAATGAAGCAGATCCACTGTGAAACTGAGGGCACCAGAAGGAGAGGGGAAGATAAAGAAGAAGAGGGGGCAATGGATTATGGTGGAGGACCATGGGTGTTCTCATGGTGGGTGTGGTGTGGTAGCATACACCTGAAGAAGTGGTATTCTATATTTCTGCGTCATGTACAGTGTTGTAAACCTAAGTTAGCTTAATAATATATGTATGTATAAAAGGAAGATGGTCAAGTAGAACCTGGAGTGGGGGCCTTTCGAGTGACAGAGTGGAGAGGCAGGAAGGGAGGTAAAAGGAAAAAGAACAGAGGCCTAACCTGCCCTTTGATCTGGTCCATGAGTGCCTGGTTTGGCTGCTTCTCCAAAAGGTAAAGCCCTTGTGGGTCCCACTGGGTCCCAAGACACCTCTGTGGAGAGAGTAAGGCCAGAGGACTTTCTGTGGCTCTCCAAGGGACATGATGGTTAGAGCTAGCACGTATTTGGAGCCAAGCAGTTCTTTAGCTCCCTGTGCCACCTTCATGCCCTCATCCATAAAATGAGCCAATAATGCAGCCCCCTCCTGGGCTGTGTAACCTTGCAGAGTTCCTTGACCTCTCTGAGCATCCATTTCCTGTTTGTGAGGTTTCAATGAGGTGAGTACACTCAGTAGCCAGAAGAGAGCAAGGCTCCCTGAACTGGCCGTTCACTCATTTAAATCTTAGTCACCTTTTACAGCTAGAGAAACTCAGGTCTGCAAGGAGGGATTTGGCTGAGCCCAGAAATGGCTGCCATGGTGGAAGAAGAAGAGGTACTCTCTATACTCTCTCGGACTCATTCTGAAGGCCTCATGGCAGATGGAAAGCCTCAGCAACTGGGATGTCTATCAGACTCCACCACATTTGATTGAGTGACTGGGGCATGTTACTTTACTCCTCTCAGCTTCTGCACATGGAAGTGTTGATAGACTTGGCCTCTGTTGACCAGTGGGTTTCTATTGACCAAGGCTAGATCTGCAGTAGGAGCTGCACTGAGGTCTCTACAGATTCCCCCTTTTTCCATCCCTTGCTTGATCTGGACCCTCAAAAGCTTCTTTCAGGAGCAAGGGGCTTCTGGCCCTTTGCATGTGTTGTTCTCTTGCCTGGGATGTCTACCTTAGCTGACAAAAAAAAAATCACAGTGCCCATGCAGATTAAGCAGTTACTATGTGTGATGCTCAGTGCTTACGATGCCTTATTTAAACCACCCATTTTATAAGTCAGAAGGAAAAAGAAAAATACCAGATGGTCTCACTTATAGGAGGATTATAGGGATCAAAGGAAAAAAATAACAAAACAAAACAAAAATAAACAGACAACTACAAATCAGAGTCATCTGAGGGGAGAGGGAGGGGCTGGGATCAGGGCCGGGATGGGAACAGCACAAGTGACTATGGAGATGGTGCACGGGTGAATTGGTGGTAGAAATGCTATGGGAACTACACCTAGAAAAGAAAGCAAACATTGTTTAAAAATTAATTAGTAAAAATTTTTTTTAAATAAACCACCCATTTTACAGGTTAGGAGGGGTTTTTAAAAAAGATTTATTTATGTATGCATACAAGAACTGGGGTACAGGCCAGAAGCATGGGGTGGGGGGTGGTGAGTGGATTAGCTGGGGAAATAGAACAAGCAGACTGACTGAACCGCACTGCTGAGGGGAGCAGCAGGCGAGGCAGGAGAGGTCTGCTGCGCCATGGGGGCTACCTTCCTGGCAGGTATTGAACCTGCACCGCAATGGCTGCGGATACTTCACAGGGCGGCACTCAACATGCTATGCCACCAGAGATGCCCCATGTTAGGAGTTTTGAGCCCCAATGGATCAAGACTTTTGCTCAAGTTCATCTTGAGCTGTGGGTCCAACACAACTTAACCCAATTTTGTGCTCTCACCTACTATTAAGTATGAACTTTGTCTTGTCTTTTATCCTGTCCTGGCCTCCCTAAGACACTACTGCCCCCATAATAGATATGGTTACCCCACCTCACACCTCTCCTTTTAGAACAGAGACATGTCTAATACACATTCGTGTCCCTGCCTGAAGTGGGCTCAGGGAAGGTATAAGTGATGTCTCCTCAGGAAGGAGAGAGAGGGACATAAGTCCACACTGGCAGGGAAGGCACCAAGAACATTGCCATCCTGATCATCTGATCTGCTTACCTCCTACCCCAAGTCAGGTACCGCCTGGCAGTGGGTAAGATGGAGATGGTCTCGGTGGTGTGAGGCCCCTAGATATAATAGCAAAGGGAGGGTAGCTACAGGAATCGCCATCACAAATGTATTTGACAGAAGCCCTGAGGCATGGTGAGAGTTGGTGACTTTCCAGGGTACATGGTCAACTGTGGTGCACTTGATTGTCACTTCAAGGTAGTGGGTGGGGCTCCCCAACCTGCATATCCTGCTGTAGTCTCAAGGAGGCATCCACAAGTCAGATCAGAGACACAAGCTGTCACCAAAGAGGAGAACTCTGGGGTGAGTCTTCGGGAGGCCTGCAGTCACCAACCAGTAGCAAGCCATGCCAGCACCACCCAGCATGTCAGAGGCATTCTAGAATGTGGTTGAGTGTATGAGCAAACCAGGCTGTTCCCAGTGCTGGGTTTCTGTCACCCCACACTCATCACATGAGTATACAGTGATTATCCAGTGGTGACCTGCCTGTCACCCCATCCACTCTGAGCTCAGCAAGAGCAACCACCAGCACTAACTCACCATGTCACATTCCTCAAGACTCTATTGTCTTATTTATAATATGAAAGGAATGGATTACATGGGTGGTTCTCAAATTGGGTTCCTTAAGACTACAGGGTTCCTGGGAAATGCTGCAAGGCTATTGGGGGAGAGGAGGAAAGGATGAGCTGAAGGAGAGACACTGTCCCTACCTGCTTCAGTATGGCGCAGGCACTCATTAGGGTCACTTATCAGGTTTAAGGAGGGCATTGGTTTAATAAAGAGGTGTGTTGTTAGAAACAAATTTGTTTATTGTGTCTACATATACACATACATATACACACACTGCCCTGACAATCTGATTCCACTGATGTAGAGAGAAGGCAACGAGCTCCCTTCACATCTTCATTTACTCCACGTCACCACCCTTGTATTCCATGCTGCCTCTTCCCACAGAGTCGGTCTGGGATCTTTGGGCCATGTTCTCCTGGGGACTGGAGAGCAGTCTGATTCAGGTTGCCCCTTCTGCCAGCCTGGACTGGTCCTATTCCAGCAGCTCTACCACTAAGCCCTGAGGGTTTTAAGCTTTCTAACCCCTAACCCTATAGTAGCCCCAGGTTTCTACTCTGCTCCCCTTACTTTTAGTTCAGTCAACTTCCCGTCAGTTCTCTGATGTTTGCTCAGAGTTTAGAACCGTGCCTGGCATATGGCAGGTGCTCCATAAATACATGATCAAAGAAGACAAAGTCCTCCTGGCCAGGTTTGGTCTCTGTCCTTGTGGAGTTTACAGTCTAAAGGAGGATGTAGAGCTTAGATGCAAATATGGCAAGTTGGCAGTAAACTTGGAGCCTGAGCAGGTGTTCAATACCCCTTGAGTGGGGGTATGGCAAGAAGGGAGAAGACCAGGGCCAAAGCAGGCTTGCCCTAGAGTAGAGGCAGCCTCAGGCATGAGGGCTGCCCAGTGGGGAGTTGGATTTCTAGCACATTGACCTAAGAGTCCCCAGACCTCTGCAGTCTGACTTCCTGCAACAGCCCTCTCACATGCCCACCATGTCATGCCCGCAAGCCTTCTGGCATTCTGTCTTCTGGTTCTCACTTGCTTGAGGGGAAACAGGCTCAGAAAAGAAGGAGCTCAGCCAAGTCTTCTCACTCCAGCTGGTGGGGAGGCTTGGCATCTCCACACTGACCTTTCCTCATCAGGGCTAGATAGTGGAGAGAGACCAGGCTGCTCTCTGCCTCCACTTCCTTGTGCTGGCCAGTCTATACCCTCTGGGCAGGGAAGAGCAGCATGTACTAGCTGCCAGCTCTATGGATGAGGCCCTGAACTGGCCTCTTGCCTGACAAGCTCAAGGGCGTGCCTCTGGGGGTGGGCAGACTTCCCACACCTGCACTTTGCAGACTTTGTCCCTGAGTCCTCATCATAGCCAGGGAGACTAGGATTGTCCACTCCAGAAAAGAAAACTGCCCAGGACCACACAGGACTTGTGCTCAGGCCTACATGACCCAAGCTGGAGCTTTGACCTGTGTCAGGATAGCCTGGCCCACTGACACTTGATCTGGAGGGTACCTCTAACCCCCGGCTCTTTGAACAAATGATCGCTGCTTCCTGAGGACCCGTTACTGTTGGCAGCGTCACAGTTCTGGCAACCACTGTTGCCAGGATAGACCTCTTTTCCAGCTTCTTGTCTCCTGCCATCTCCACTTCTCCCCACTTTCAACCTATTCCAATCCCCCTCCTACCTCCATAGCCTGAAGCATGAGCCTTGCTCACCTCCCCGCTGACACCTGAGGCAAAAACCATTTGTGCAGTCATTTGGCCATTGCTCTAGTCAGGGGACAGCCCTTCATCCACTTTTTGTTGTTGTTTTGTTTGTTAGTTCAGAGCCTGGTCTGGCCAGGGCAGGGTGGAGGCCAAGCATTGAACTAAATTTTTCATTCATCAAGCACAGAAAACCTCCAATGGAGCTTGTGTAAGGAAAGAAAAGGAAAGGAAAGGAAAGGAAAGATGGAAGGAAGGAGGGAAAGAGGAAGGTCGACCAGAAGGAGGGAAAACAAGAGGGTGCAATGTGGCTAGAGCACTGGTTGAGGGAAGGGATGGATGTCGATATGAGGCTTTGGGTCAGCAGGTAAAAGCAGAATCTCACTTGCACAGATCAGATCAGGATCTAACTCCTAGAACTTGCTTCCTAGCTGGGTAATGAGGGTAAGCTACTTCTCTCAGGACCTCAGTTTCTTTATCTGTGAAATAGAAAGTCTTAGCAATGTTCTGTGATGCCAATGAACTTGGCATTGTGTATGTCCAGTACCCAGTACCAGACCACTGTCAGTTGTATCCAGGGTAAGTTTTCCATTGCCACTTCCCTGCCTCAGCACAGGCACTTGTACACTGCAGTGTGTCTTGTAGTCTCCCTGCTGAAGAACCCCTTCAACAATTGACCCTTCCCTACCCTCTATCAGGTGTCTCCCCTAAGCCCCCTCACCTCACCAAACCCTCACCAACTTTTCTCATTTCCCTGGTGCCTCACTTGCTCCCTGAGGGCAAGTACTCCTTTGTATCACCCTCTTAGAACCTAGCAGATGAGGACTCAGGACT
Organism: Galemys pyrenaicus; assembly: GCA_019455555.1. NCBI lineage: Eukaryota > Metazoa > Chordata > Mammalia > Eulipotyphla > Talpidae > Galemys > Galemys pyrenaicus. Next base: position 13,968,478 of record JAGFMF010011418.1, on the reverse strand, counting down.
GTGTGCTGGTTGAAGGGAGGCGCAGCATATGATAGGGTCAAGCAGAAGGGCTTGGAGTCCAGGGGCACGAGGAAAAAGAGACCAGTTCTGATGGAAAGCTCAGGAGGTGGCATGGCAAGACCAGGTCCAGATAAACAGGGTTGACTGAGTAGAAGGAAGTGGTGTGATTTGCTGCAATGAACAGTGAAGATTTTAGAGGAAGAGAAAGGCCTCAGAGACCAGGGGGCTTTTCCACTGGAACTGGGCTCATGTCCTGTGTGCCTGTTTAACAATGGCACTCTGCCACTCAGACAGGCCTTGGTTCCCCATCTGCTAAGTGAGTATATGGGAGCTATCTTGCAGGGGGATAGTGATGTTGCTGAAAGATGCTGTAGCAAAGGCTAGTTTTTGGCACTTGGCCTCTCCAATCCCATTCTCTATTCTTAGTTTGGCATGTCAAGGATGTGCAATATGCTTGGAAAAGCTTAGAATTCTTTTATTTTTTTAAGATTTATTTATTTATGCATACAAGAACTGGAGTACAGGCCAGGGGTGTGATGAGTGAGATGATTCACCAGAGACAGAGTAGGAAACAGAATAGGCAGATCGGTTGAAACACACTGCTGAGGGGAGCAGCGGGCGAGACAGGAGAAGTCTGCTGCACCATGTGGGTCCCCCTCCCTGGCCAGAGGCAGGGATCAAACTCATGCAGCAGTGGCTGCATTTTGCTTTATAGTGTGTTGCTTAATCCATTGCACCACCAGGGAGGTCCCAAGCTTAGAATTCTTTAGGGCAAGTACCCATTCCCTCTGTTGTTCCTTATAGGGGGAGCAGTTCCCACTGAAGTTACGTTCTTTGACCTGAGACTATTAAGCCCCAGGCAAAATACACACACTAGCACCATGGAGTCAGTCCCCAGACCAGGCTGCCAAGTCCCCATGTCTCTAGGGACCCAACTGAGGGAGTCTCTGTAGCATTTGCCAAATGTTTATTGAGCACCCTGAGGGGACATAAAAGGCACACATGATCCTTGATTGCATGAGGCTTGTCATCTACTTTCTTCTTTGCTCTCTTCCCGTGTCAGACCTGGGATGCTCTGTGGGAGGCCAGTCCTATTCCAAGCTATATTATCTTCAGTGTTCCTTTCTTCTCTTCTTTCAAGGGAAAACCAAGGCATTCAAGGTCTAAAAAACTCTCACCTCTTTGCCTGGGCAATAGGCTTCCAAATCACCCCTACTCTGCTTCATGCCCCCCTTCCTACTTCCACCCTCCATTCTTCCTTTTTTTTTTAAAGATTTACTTGTTATGCATACAAGAACGGAGTACAGGCCAGAGGTGTGTGGGGTGGTGAGAAGATTCACCAGAGACAGAGTGGGGAACAGAACAAGCTGATTGACTGAAATACACTGCTGAGGGGAGCAGCGGGTAAGACAGGAAGGGTCTACCTCGCCATGTGGGTTAGCTCCCTTGCTGAATATCGAACCTGGGCTGCAGTGACTGCGGATAGCTTCAATGTGCTGGGACTTAAACCCTTACAGGGAGACCGCACTCGCCATTCTTCAATTAGAGCGTTCCGCATTGAACACCTACATCTGACTATGTGGCGGCTACTCATGTCCACTGAAGGTCTCTCACAGCACATAGAAGAAAGTCGTTCCTAAAGGCCCTTCATTTCTAATCTTCTAATTTCTAGATGGCCTCTTCCCCTGCTTGAAACACTCTCTTTCCAGCCTCCTTCCCAACTTTGGCATTGGAGCCCGCAGTCCTGTCTGAAAAGTCCAGTTCTGCTTCTAGCTGGCTGCACGACCTTGGACAAATCATTGGCCTTTCTCTGTGCTTGTTTCCTACGAAACGTTAATGGTAACCACCTCGTAGAGTGGTTTCAAGCACTGTGTAGGTTCCAGTGTTAGCTATTATCAGTTTTTCTCAGCGAGATTTCCCTGACCTTTCAAAGAAAAGTCACGTTCCGGTTAGGCAGTTTTCTTTTCTTTACAGTATTTAGTAACGCCCGAAGTAATCCTGGTTATTCAATGCCTTTATGCAACTAATACTTACTGTGTACCTACTACGTGCCAGGGATTGTTTGTAATTGCCACCGGGATGGACACCCTAAAAAAACAAGTTCTCCCTAGTTCAGTTCGCCAGAGTTCACCAGGGCTCCCAGAGCAGTAGCTACACCGAGTGGGCGCTAAGCCGGTCGGGTCCGCCCCGCCCCGACCCCCCTCCCCCGCTCCAGGAAGTGCGGGGGCTCCAGCCGCCCGGTCGGTCGCGATGCATTCTGGGAAAGCAGCAGTACCAGTTCCAAGATGGCGGCCAGCAGGAGGCTGATGAAGGTAAAAGCCATTCTCCGGTGCTGGCCAGGCGGAGGGGCGGCTTCCCGGCTCCGAGGCCCTCGTGGCGGACTAGGGCTTCTCCGGGCGCCGCCACCCGTCCTTCCGCTCTGCGTGGTCACGCCGCTTTCCCGGGGCCACGCGCGAGCTGAGAGAGAAAACCGGGTTGCCTAGGCCGCAGCCTGGGCGGGAGCGCCAGGCCGCGCAGGGAGCCACCGCTGCTCCTGCCGCCCGTCCCGGGGCATCTAACTCCGTTCTCCGCCCGGAGCCCGGCCAGGTCCCCTTCCTCGCGATGGCCGCCTCCCGGACCCGGGGTAACGTTCCTGTGGCGGCCTGACCGGAGCCCCAAACCGTGCGCCGCGGAGAAGGCCTGAGCGCCGAATCCCCGACCGGGAGCCCGCGCCTCGGAGCCGCCCCGCCCTGGGCCGCTGCGCGCCGGTTTCGGAGCCTGGCTCGGCCGGGCCGCGGCTAGGGATACCGGGAAGTCGGGTGGCCAGGTTTGGGGAGGTTGGGAGGCCGAGCGACGAAAGTTAGGTTAGTTTGTTCGTGGGTCGTTTGAAATTGCTCTTGGTCTTAGCAAACTGTCGCCTTGTGACTGCAGAGTCACACAGCGTCAAGTTCCAGCTTCAGGAAGGTAGGGATGGGGTCGACCGGGATCGCTGCGCGGTTCTCTTTTCCCATCTCACCTTTCCACCACTTTTCGCTGCGATCTGTTCCCTGATGAAACAATGTGCCATTTTGGGGGGTGGGGTGAGGGTTGGCTTTACTGGTTCAAAAATCAAAACGGGCCAGAGTTTATAAAGATAAGTTGGTACTTTGTATGTTGAACGCAGAGGGATGCCTTCTTCCTAATTAGATCCCTTGGTGAGGAACACAGATGCTAAACTGGCTTAGTTCTTTCGCCAAGTGTGTTTGCTGGGCGTCTTCCGGAGCCCACCTCGCCAACAAACCTTTGTGAGTTGCTGGGCTGCACCGGACTGGAAATAAAATAGGCCCGGGAGTTGGTTTCCTGAGCGGCTGGGGTTCCTCCAGGGCCCAGCAGCACCTGACAGAACTACACGCTGAACTCAGCAGAGCCTCTAGGTACCCTCTCACTGGGAACCTTATCTTTCTTTTGTTAACAGAGGGCTAGAAACATTTAACTTAATAAAATGGAATTACAAGTGGGCACAAAAGAACAGTCAGCCAAGGTCAGGCTTCCCATCTCTTCTCTGACACCATTCACCCAGGCATCCAGATGAGAGGACGTTTCTCATTTATTTCCCTACCCTCAAGTGCAGTCATTCCTTTAGCCGTGTATATATAGATTTTTACTTTAGGAAAAAGCTCTTGAGTGTGCTTTTCTTCCTGCTCTTACTAAAATTACCTGAATTCATACCCTCATCTTTCAGGTCCCCTCCAGTGTGCCTTCCTCTGACTTTCCTTCAGGGACAACAGAGTTCTTTTTTTAAAGCGAATTTTTTTCCCTTTTACTCTATTATTAAAAATCCTAACTTCTTACTTGGCATGCAAGACCCTTATACTGGCTGAAAGTAATCTGTTAGTCACACCTCCTGCCCCTTGGCTTCCCATTGCCTTTGCACCTATTCACAGGTCTCTGGAGTTTTTATTCTGTGTGGCTTTGTACTTCACATGCATTAATTACCATGTTTAATACTCCCTGTGAAATAGAAACTTTTATTCCCATTTTGTAGATTAAAAAAAAAATGGTATACAGAGAGATTCTGTGGTTTTGAGGCTGTTTTCCTTGCTAGGGTGAGAGAGTTAGCTGTGATGTAACTTAACTTCTGACTCCAAAGCCTCCTGCTCTTAATTGTTAGGTGGTTTCCTTTAGCACAGGCTGTTTGTTCTGCCTGAGATAGGCTGACTACCTCCCCACTTTCCTCTGCTCCCTTCCAGGGAGGTCCTAGTTTCAACTCCAAAACAAACAATTCTGTGAGACCTCACCTCCATTCCTCCTTCAGAAAGATTGTCTTCTTTTGTATAACTACAGCACCCTTATGTTTCTCTTTGAGTGCTTGTCACAAACTGATTTGTGTTTGACTCGGCTTTTTCTACTGGATTCTGAGTTCCTCAAGGGCAGGGATTTTGACCTAATTCATCCTGGTGTCCTCAGTCTAGCCCAATTGACCTATTTTGGTGCTCCCAGGTTCCCAAAGGTCTGAGGAGGGCCTTACTGTGTTTTTTTAAAATTATTTTGTGTTTTCAAAACATCAACACTTAGGCAAAACGTGAAATTAACTGAGTACTTGGTGAGTGCTGGATCTTTTACAGATCTTTTCAGTAACAACGTTTATTGTCAACTTTATTTCACAAATGAGAAAATTGTGAAGTTTAGGTAAGTTGAGTGTTACCTAGTTGGGGGAAATGAGATGGTAAATCTCCTTGTTTCCAAATCCCAAGTTCCTTTGTCTTTTTTTAAAGATTTATTTATGGATACAAGAGCTCAGTATAGGCCAGAGATGCAGGAGGTGGAATGGTGGGAGGATTCACCAGAGACAGAGTGGGAAGCAGAATAGGTGGATCTACTGAAATACACTGTTAAAGGGAGCAGCAGGTGAGACAGAGAGGTTTACTGCTGCCCTTTGTGGATCACCTCCCTGGGGGGATCAAACTCTTGCTGCAGTGGCTGCAGATAACTTCATAGTGCTGCCACTTAACCCCTTGCACCACCAGGAAGGCCGGCCTTTTGTCACATTGCTTCCTTTCTTATACCAAGGATATATGGGAAAATGTGTTGATTTTTGAGTTAGGATGGAAATTCTTTCAATTCAATAGGGAATGCTGGTTTCTTGGCTCAGTGTTTAATCCTGTTTAATTAAAAAAAATTGATGCAGGATGATTACTACATGGGGTAGAATAAAGGATTTTTTTTTTAAAGAGGGTTTTCAGTGGAGAAAAAAATAAGCTGATGTTGAATAATCAAATGAATCCCATCTTAAGGAACTTTAGATTTCATCAAATATTTTTCAGAATACTGGGAATCAAAAATTTTGTTGTAACAGTGCAGCTAGTGTAAGTCACATGCTTAACAGTGAGTGATTTGCATATATTGTACTGCATGGTTATTTTCAGCAAAGTATGATAAAATAACTTAAAAAGCGTTTGCCAGAAGGATTTTTCAGAACCCTTGTTAGAAATTACAATGTTAATAAAACATTAAGTACATTTACTTTGCAAACAACTAATTTAGCGCTGATAGCAACTACCAGGTCGTAACCATTTCTTCAGTCAAGACAGGAAATAGCTACAAAAGTGAAACCTGTAGTGTGGCTAAAGGAAACTGACTGCTGTCTGACTGATCATTTCTTCAGACTGAGTTGCCACAGATCTCCCCTTAGGACATTCCAACTATGTATGAGCCCCTAAGGGTTTTTCTCTGTGGGGAAACTTTGTAGATTTAAGAGAGGGGTGACAATTTAGGGGGTATAATGGTGTTATAACTGTTGAGGTAAGGAATTGAGATTTGTGGCAGCCTTTTAATGCTATTTAAATGATGTTTACTGAGTGTTGTAGGTATGCTGTGTGTGTCAGAGGGGAGCTTTACAAATGATGTTATGCCACTGTAAACGTCCTGAATCCACCGGCTATTTGGGAATTGAGAAAAACATTGCATTTTCTATCCTAAATTCATGGCACTCAAGTAAGTTGGAACTCTTCCAGCCTCCCTTAATGATATTTGTAATGTTTCTCTATTAACAAATAATTTGGACAAGTCCTGGGAAAGAGAATATACTCAGTTATTGCAACATTTGGGAACTTTTCTTCAGGCATATACCAGAACAAAAATACTTGTCCCAGGATATTGGTCACTTTCTTTTTCTTCTTCATTTTTTTTCTTTAAAGATTTATTTATTTATGCACACAAGAACTGGGGTACAGGCCAGAGTCCAGGGAGGTGAGAGGGTCTACCAGAGTCAGAGTGGGGAGCAGAACAGGCAGATTAACTGAAACACTGCTGAGGGGAGCAACGGGCGAGGCAGAAGAGGTCTGCTGCGCCATGTAGGTCCCCTCCCTGGCTGGCAGCAGGGATCGAACTCGTGCTGCAGTGGCTGCGGTTTGCCTCATAGGGCGTTGCTTAACCCACTGCGCCATCAGGGAGGCCCTTCATTTTTTTAAAGATTTATTTATTTATGCATACAAGAACTGCTGAGGTACAGGCCAGACATGGGGAGCAGGGTGAGAGGATTCACCAGAGTCAGTGGGGAGCAGAACAGGCAGATTGACTGAAATACACTGCTGAGGGGAGCAGCAGGCAAGACAGGAGAGGTCTGCTGCGCCATGTGGGTCACCTCCCAGGCCAGGGATTGAATTTGTGCTACAGTGGCTGCAGATGCTTCACAGTGCGGTGCTTTAAACCCTTGCGTCACGAGGGACACTTCTATTTGGTCACTTTCTGATGTTGTTACAACTCTTAAGAGTTGTTAGCATTTTATTTATTTTTAAAGAGTTTGTACATACAGGAACTGGGGGTGGAAGGTGCTGAGAGGAGTCACTAAAGACAGTAGGGAGCAGAACAGGCGGATTGCCTGAAATACACTGCTGAGGGGAGCAGCAGGTGAGATAGGAGAGGTCTGCCACACCATGTGGGTCAGCTCCCTAGCAAGGGATCAAACTCATGCTGCAATGGCTAAGGATAGCGTCATAGTGCTGAGACTTTAACTCCTTCGCCACCAGGTAGGCTCTTAGCATTCTGTTTATATAGCTTTTTATTTTACCAGGTCACTTGAAAGTATTTACTCTATTGTAAAGTGAAGCTGTATGTTCAAGAGCTAGTTCTATTTTCTTTGTTGCTCAGTAAGTTAGGAAACTTAAAGAAACATGAAGACATCCCAGCTGAGCCTACATGCTGTATCTAACCACCTTGAGAGTTTTCCTTTGAATAGCACTTAGATCTGTAGGACTCTGATTTTAAGCCCCTGCTTAAAATGTGTCCTACACTATTTTGCCTTACTTAGTTCATGGTCCTCTTGTCTACTCAATTGCCCAAGGAAGAATCTGGAGAAGTCTACCTTGTTCCTTTCTTTCATATCTAGCCGCTTGCCAGATACTGCTGGCAAATGCTTTTTCTCTGTCCCCTGCCTATTTTTTCTCTATCCTCACTGCTGCTCTCTAGTTCAGGGTGTCACCATTTGTGGTGGAAAAACCTGCATCCAATTCCTCAGTGGTTTCTTTGTATTCCTCAGCCCCACATAATTCCTAGCCAGCGATGTGTCAAAGGTTCTACTCTTAGAGATTAAAACCAAATTTAGTAGATTGGGGCTCTGTCAAAAATCCACATTCCTTAGCATGTTCCTTCAACATCTGATTCCTTCAAGGTTGCCCATGGAATCCCTTAAACAGCACGCTTCACATATATCAAACCCCTTTGTGAGTGCCCTTGCTCTTCCTTGACATGACGTTACTTCTTGTCCTCCTGAACTGAAGTCCAATGGGCTTCTCTGGGCTCTGCCCTTCATGAATTAAGTGAGGGAGAAAAATGCCATTCATCTAGAAGTAGTCCAGGTCTGTATGTTGTATGCTGGATATGTGGCTGACAAGTAATGGAGGACAGGAAGGGCAAAGACCTCTAACATTGAGAAGGAGGTGGAACTTTGTTTGCAAGCTGTGTTTGCCTTCTAAGTCTCCAGTAGGTTTTGAGAAGGGTTTTTTGGTAGTTGAAGGGGAGAGAGGCATGGCAACCCATGAGGCTGAGTAGTTATCATCTCTCAGTGGGTGTGAGCAATGGCCATGAGAGATGGCCTGAGGAATCTCGCTGTCTACCCAGTCCCCTACTATGGCTGCATGCTTCTGACCTTGTGCTGTTTCCTCTGTGGGTTTTAGTTTGGCCAGACCATGATGTGCTTTCCAGAAGCACTGGGTAACTGCTTGGTTTCATCCTAGCTTGCACACCTGGAACTCTCACTGTGAACCCTGTCTTCCTCCCTCTGCCCTGTCATGGTGGCTAAGTTCTCTAAACAGCCACTGGAAGATCTACCCCTCCATGAATGGGCAGTGCTGATGGGTTTAAGGACAGGTGGTAGACAGATGCTGCAGCTTTTCTGTTGAGGGGTCAGATGTACCCCAGCATCCAGAAAGTAGCAAGCTGCTCATTGTGAGGATTTTTTTTAAAGATTTATTTATTTATTTATGCATATAAGCACTGGGGTACAGGTCAGATGTGGGGGGGGGTGAGAGGATTCACCACAGAGAGCGGGGAGCAGAACAGGCAGATCAACTGAAGTACACTGCTGAGGGG
>JAGFMF010011418.1:13946134-13959537 GCA_019455555.1 Galemys pyrenaicus | reverse complement strand
GGGGAGCAGCGGGCAAGGCAGGAGAGGTCTGCCGCGCCATGTGGGTCCCCTCCCTGGCCGGCAGCAGGGATCGAACTCGTGCTGCAGTGGCTGCGGTTTCCTTCATGGTGCATTGCTTAACCCACTGCGCCACCAGGGAGGCCCTCATTGTGAGGATTTTTATCCTGTTTGTTTCTCTTTTGGCTAACCTTATTATGTCTGTTTTTTGAGGATGTAGATAAATCTAGCCATCCTCCCCCATTAAAAAAAGGGGAAGTTCTTTCATTTGGGGCAATTGCTATTGAGAGAGAGAATAGACTATAGTGGTTAAGAACTCAGGTTTTAAGGTTTGAGTATGGGATCTGCAACATTTCAACTGAATGAACCTCAGCAAGTTATTTAACCTCTCTGTGCATTAATTACTTTGTGTTTGAAGATCAAGTGAGTTAATTTATATTAAGTACTTAGCAGAGTACTTGGCATATACTAAATGTGAGATGGTATAGGCATGTTCCTGGGCAGTGAGAAGTGGTAGGACATTTGCTGGGAAAGTTGGGTTGGGGCCAGAGAGGAGTATACCTGACTGGACATGACCTCACCACCAACGCAGCCCATTCTCTTTACCGCAGTGTCCTCTAACTTCTTAAAGTAACTTACTCCTTAGAGTTAGTGAAAGGTTTTTGGAGGCAGCTGCATGAATGTGTCTTTGTTTAAAAATGTTCACTTTTTCCCAAAAAGTTGAAAAGTTCTTGAATTCAAGATTCATCTTCCCAGTATCTTGAAGTCTCACCTTGCACAGTCTCTCTTCCTGTCCTAATGTGCTGCAGTGCAGCGCTGGTCACTATCCAGAGATGATGCTCTGAAAGGCACTGAGAGATGCTGAGTTGGGAGTAGGGAGTGGGGGTTTGAAGGAAACTCTTGAATAGCTAGTTGTAGTTCCAGAAGTAGTAATTTCACTTTTGTTTTTTCTATCAGCCTTGAAAGTAGGAATTTAAGAAAGGTTGCTTCTAGTGGCTCTTTTGTCATTGCCCCTGTTCCTTCCCCCCCCCTACAACCCTTTTCCTCTACCCCCCTCTTGCCACAGTCTCTTTAGAATCCCAGAGCTGTGAGAACCCCCTTGAGATATAGAGGACACAACCCATAAGCTGGCACTCACTGTCAGGGTCTTGCTCCTGCTTTTCACATGGTGCTGGGTTTTTTTTATTATTATTTCTTTTTAAATATATTGTTTATGCATACAAGGGCCGGGGTACAGGCCAGAGGTGGGGGGGGGTGGGTGAGAGGATTCACCAGAGACAGAGTGGGGAGCAGAACAAGCAGATCTACTGAAATACACTGCTGAGGGGAGCAGCAGGCGAGACAGGAGAGGTCTAGTGCCCCAGATGGGTCAGCTTCTGGCCAGGAATCGAACTTGTGCTGCAGTGGCTGTGGATAGCTTCAGGGTGCTATGACTTAACCCTTGCACTACCAGGGAGGCCCTGCTTTTGTTTTTTAAGGAGAGATGGGGTGGAGATTGGAGGATTAATTTCAGATTAGGTGGTGATTTGGGTTCTGTTCTGTTTTTAACAGTTCCAGGTCTGTCTTGATTTTAGTTTTCTGTGCTTCATGTCAGATTTTGCTTCCACTTCTTACTAGCACATTTTAGCAGAGGGGTGAAATACTATTTTGACAGTCTTGCTGTTACCAAGCAGTTGAATGTTGGAGCCAGTGCCCACAGAGGTGCTCTCTCTTTCTAAGAGAGAGAATGCTACCGGATGGGGGAGGGTGTAACTCACAAGTTGGACAGTTTTTGAACCCTTTCCAAGATAGTTGAGATGGCTTATAAATGTCTTTGTACTAGTAAACCTCTGGTTTAAAAAAATCCAGCATGTGAAAGCTAAGCTACAGAAGGATCCACCACACATTTTAAGGTAGCGGTCCCTGTTCTACTCGTTTATCCTATGTCCAGCTCTTTATCATCCAGTCTGGCAGGGACAGACTTGAAGAGGTTGATTTTGCACCCATGAGGCGCTCTCAGTGTCATCTAGGGCCACTGAACTGTAGTGTCTGATGTAGGTCAAGAATGCTAGGCACACCCATGTTCAGATGGATCCAGAACCCATTTAGGAGCAACTCCAGTAGCTGAAAATGGACTGTGTGTGGAGCTGGTGGCAGCATGCTCACTTGGGAACGGGCCACGCTTGCCTGGAGGTGTGTGGACAGTGCATTCCTTTGAGCCCGTGCTAAGTACTCTCTTCAACTATGTTGTCTTAGATTGATGTTATGTCAAGTGGTCTACCTCCCTGGAGCAGTGTGTTCTGACCAAGTAAGGGGTGGGGGGGAGGCTGGAGTTCATATCTTGATTTCTGCCATGGATTTGTTTGAGTTATCACCTTGAGCCTCAGTGTCCTGATTTTAGTTTTCTGTTTTCTCTACAGGAGTAATGGAACTACTTTATAGTATTATAATAGCTCAGCATATTGGTGTGATAGTAACTAAGTGTAAGATAGTGAGCATACTATCCGCTAATGGAAGGGATGATGTCTTGGTGTGTGTCATGCCCCCTTGCTGAGTATTAATTAAAATAAGAGAACCGAGTTCAAGGGTTCTAAAGCCTTATGTTTAGATAGGGTTTTGTGTCATTGCCATAGGTTACTTTGTGTCAACTTGACAAGTGCCGTGTCTGTCAAAATCACTTTGCTGTAATCATAAAATCAGGCAGTAGCTCTTTCAAATTAGTAAGTGTCCTGTCAGTTGTGTAACTAGTATTTGAGAGTGATCCTGGACTTAGATTTAAAGCAAGTTTGTGCGACCTTGCCTCAGACATCTGGTTCTATCTGCCAGGTTTAGTTTTGCTTCACAGAAGAAGCCTAGACACACTCTGAGCACAATGTAAACAGTACCTGGAAGGTCTAGGGCAAATACTGCTTTTGTCATTAGGAACCTTGGGAAGTGTTATTACACACCAAGTTAAGCCCTTCCAGTATCGTGCTTGGGAGGAGCCCCTGTGCAGCCAGTTTCCAGTAGAAGCATTGGCCACCCTAGCCCACTGGTTTGTATGGCTGAGATGTTCATGAGGAGGTAGTGATTCCAACACTGGTTCTTCTTGCCCTGTCCTGTACAAAGCCTGTCATTGGGGCCTCTCTAAGTCTGGAATTTACCATCTGTCAAATGAAGCTTGTATGCCAGACTGGCTCATCTCAGGGGTGCAGTGAGGCTCCAGTCATATCTTTTGTGCTGTTCATTGTAAACACTGCAGTGTGTTGTCTGAACCAGCTGAAGCTTCTCACCCTCCTCTCTCAGGATCTTGCTCCTGCTTTTCACATAGCTACTTTGAGAGATGCTCACCTTCCCTGACATCTCTTGTCTTCTGTTCTTTGTTGGGATTTTGAAGGTGGTATCTCTTAAGCTGGTACCACTGAGCAGGGTGGTAATGTGTTGTTAGCACGCCCCCTGCCTTGCATTTCTTTTCCCTTTTCTAAAAATTGGAATATAATTGACCTGTTTCTGAAATTTTTGTGCTAAAAGCCTTAAACATTTGGTCATAGATCATCAATGCCATATCATGTCTGTGTTGTGTAGAATAATGCATGTTGGTGTCTAAGCACTTTCTTAGATTTTAAGAAATGTGATTCAGTTATGGAAGGGAGTGAAACTAACATTGAGTACTACTAAGAGTTCTAAGTGTTCACCGCTGTATAAGGTTTCCTGTAATTCTCAGTGGAGCCCTGTTAATGTAGGCTTCCTACCATTTTTCAGATAAGACCTTGGAACTTAAGTGGTGTGAAAGGTGGGGCTAGGATTTGAGACAAGTTCTGTTTGACAACAGATCCTCTGCTTTTTCTAGTTCACTGATATTTTGGCAGTTCTTAAAGCACCCACTCCCAAATCAAAATGTTAATTCTATATACATATGTAAATAATATATATTAGTGTTGAAGAGATAATTGGAGAGTGGGATATTTTGATCTTACTACCTATAAGAATCTTCAGAGTAGAGAACAGCATTCAGTTAAAAAAAAAAAATCAGAATGACATTCCAGTTTCTGTTACCTCAGACTTGTTGCAGTAAGAGAAATTCCTTACATAGCTTTCATGTGCCTGGCTTAGTGGGAGGTATTAGCTCTTTCAGGAACTTATTTCTAGCAGTAGAAATGACACTAAATTAATCAGGGCCTTATATCTTCCTTGCTAAAAGTCTGGGTTGGATGAGTGTGGCAATTCTTAAGCAGAAGGGTATCTCACCATCACATGGGGAGCAGTCCCAGACACAGGTGCTCAGCTGTGCTGTGCTCTTACTCTACCCCTACCCCTCACCCCCCCACACACACACACATCCTCCCCCAGTGCGAGTGTTGAACAGCTCTCGCAGGGACTTGAGCACACACCCTGGTTTGAGAGTCCGCGCTGTTAGTAAGCACTCCAATTGATTGGAGGTCCTGGTGCCTCCCTAACATTCTTCCTTCTACATCTCTGAATATACTTTTCCCACACTTGTTAACCTATTCTTTTTTATTTTTCTTTCAGAGATTTGGTTTTCCTTATTAAGGCTTATCTCACACCTCTCTTCCATGAAGGCATTACCCTCTGCTGTTGCCTGCCACAGTTCCCTTATTCTGACCTGTCGGTTCCTATAGTGTTTCTCCTCTCTCTCTCTCATTTATTTATGCATACAAGAGCTGGGATACAGGCAAGAGGTGGGGGGGTGAGAGGATTCACCAGAGACAGAGTGGGAGTAGAACAGACAGATCAACTGAAATCCGCTGCTGAGTGGAGCAGTGGGCAAGGCAGGGGAGGTCTGCTGCATCATGTGGGTCCCCTCCCTGACTGGGGATTGAACTCACACTGCTGTGCTTAAGATACTTCACATTGCGGCACTCCACCCGCTGCACCACCAGGGAGGCCCTTCTCCACTCTCCTAATTCAGCCTGAACAGCTAAGAATTTCATTTTCACTTTCTGTAGCTCTTTTAGTGATACAGTGTGCCTTTTCCCATCAGCAAATATAAAGTTACAGGATGATTATTGACTATACTTTTAAAACTTTCAGACAATACCTACCTTAACATCTGCTGTCCAAGGCCACTGTGGTGGCGCAAGATGATTAAGTCGCAGCACTTTGAGAAGCTCTCTGCAGCCACTGCAGCACATCTTTGATTCCCAACCAGGGAGCTAACCCACATGGTGCTCCCCTTAGCAATGTATTTCAGTCAGTCTGCCTATTCTACTCCCCACTCTCTCTCTGGTAAATCCTCTCACCTCCCCACACCTCTGGCCTATATTCCATTTCTTGTATGCATAAAGAAATACATCTTTAAAAACAAAAAAAAAAGGCCAGTCACCCCACCCCAGCCCCCACCCCCCTGCAGTTTTTCAGGAAATTCTGAGTCTTACTTCAAGAAATTTTGAACGGTTGATTTTCTAGGCCTATTCTTAGAGCTCCAAAGAAGAGAACAAAGAGACTTGTTAAATACTTTCCCCAAACTTAGATGAGTTGTGTGACCAAGTGCTTGTTATGTACGACTGTCACCTGCTGTCCCATCTCTAGGAGACTAGCCTAAGCTTTTGTGCAGGTCTTGGCACAGTGCACTCATGTGGGGCCAGAGCCGTGTCCTCTGTCACTGCCTGCAAAGCTGTTAGGTAGTGATCCATTTCTGCTACACACCAAACTTTGGCCTGGAGTGGGTATTATACTCTTCGGGTTGGAGTTTGGGCAACACATCAGGCTCTTTCAGGTTTCTGAATTAGACTGAGATCCACTGCTGGGCTCAGAAATAGACCTCATTTCAAGCAGTGTTTCACTTTCTCTTTCCTCATTTGCCCTGGCTGGGAAGCTTGCTTGCCCCACTGGGGAAGAAAGAGCGTGTGATTCGACTGGTTCTGCTTTCCCTTGAATTCTTCTCTCTTGGTTTGTCAGCATTGCCCGTCAGCCTGGAAGAGCTGACTCAGGACGACTTCTTGCTCTGAGTAGAACTGAAACAGACCTTTATGGGACATATTTTATAGGCTCCTTTGTTCTTGGCTTTGGTCTTCCTAACTCTTCTTCTAGAGCTAGACTACACTTGCTTTTTTTTTTTTTTCTTTCTTTCTTTGCTGAGACCTTTCTTTCATCATTCATAATAACCTTGTAAATTTGAACTCTGAATTTACTTCGATTTCTTTAAATTCTCTCTCCAGTTTTTCATGCTCAGCACCATTTTGTTAGAGAGGTGCAGTCTTGCTTGAGGGTTTGCCAGTCCTCTTGAGTCATCTTGCCTCTCTCCTCTCAGAACTTCAGATGGAACATATCTTTTCTCTGAGTGACTTGAATCCATCTTCTTCGAGTTGTTCTTAGTGCAGGTATGACTGGCATTTTGGGCTGAACAGTTTTTGTCTGCAGAGACCATCTTGTGCAATGGAGGGCTTTCCGCATTCTCACCCCTGACAGTGCAGTGGTTTTCAACAAGTTGGGGCTCTCTTAAAAGTACATTAGGAAGCAGGGGTGGGGTTGTGTCACAATGCCTGGTATCTCTGTAATGGTCAAGCTTGGGGTACTGTAGTGCAAAGTACCGCCTATATGCCAGCAACACCCTATTGAGAAATGCTGTCCTGAAGATTACTGGACTGCTTGTTTGTTAGATTGTCTTGGGTTTCCTCTCACTTCCACCAGTTCTTCCTGGTTGGTTTGGCTTAGAATTTTGCAAAGGTGTTTGCTTCTTCAGTCTTTGATAAGCTTAACTTGACAATATAGTAATATTTTTCTTTGGACTCCCTGAACCTCCCAGCCTTCTCTGGCTAGTGGTTGTGTAGTGACCTCCTCTCATATCACAGCTTATCTTTGTTTCTTATTTTCTTGATGCCATCACTGCACCCCAATCCCTTTTTCTTGAGCAAGCTGTAATTTTTCAGTGCCATATTACAGTTGAACCCCATCTTGTCATGTTTTTATAATTTTTTTGGAAATTATCTTCTTGTGTTTATTTTGCATTTATTCTATTTTGAGTTTCTGAAGCCATAGAAAATATTTACAGATCATTTAAAAATTTATTTCCTCCTGTGGGTATTGAAAATATTTTTCTCTGTTTCTTTTTCAATTGTCTAAGTCCAGAGTTCTATCTGAAATATTTTTTCCTGCCTGATTTGGTATAAAACATTTCTGATAGTTTGGTATAGGACTCAGTCCTTAGGGAACATGATATCTTCTGTCCCTAGCCAAGAATCTTACTCCAGTATCTTGAACCAAGGATCAGAAAATCAAAATGGGAGAGCCCTTCCCATCCCAAAGTCTTTTCTAACCCCAACCCTCAGCTTTCCATTTATTTACTAACCTGGTCATTGAACAAGTGTTTGAGCACAATCACAAACTTCTCCCTGCCCTCACACGTGCTCTCTAGAGCTTCCACTCTGTTTAGGGAAGGGGCCAGAATGGCTATGTAGGTATCAGACCACTCCCTTTTACTGAATCTGCCCAAGTATAATCCCCAGGCTAGCATTTCTTTCTTTTTTGAAAATTAGAATGTAGATTGCTTGACTGATGACTAATGACTGAAATTCTTGAGATGAACTGGATGTTGCAACAGCTGCTTCTTGGGTTTAGGTGATATTCTTTCTCAGGAGCCATGCTTGAATCTGCAATATACAATTTTTGGTGCCTCATTCAACCAGTCCTGGTGATACTTCATCTTTCAGCCTTGGTGCTCTGGCTAACTTCTAAAGGTGGCACTTTCCAGTTGAAGATACTCCCTTCATCTTGTTTCAGAGGCAAAGAACAAAGAATCAGAAGAGTCCCAGGAAAACATTTTCTATAAGTGCCAGGCATTAGCAGGAGGACCAGATAACAGGTGGCAGGTTAGAGTGGTCCCGGCATCTTGCCCCACTGCAATAGTCCCAGCATTGCTTCCTTATAGAAGCTGAGAGCATTGCTTAGAGATGGATTCATCTCAGTGGCTTTCCTCTCATTGTAAAGTTTGTTTAATAACCTCAGTTCATTGAATACGTGTTGGACTAGAATTTCTGGGTTTGGGGCCTAGGCCCATATGGCTATGGTGTCCAACAAGGGTTGACAAGTAGTAGCACTTGTGGGAAGAAACTTGGACCTCTTACCTACTGTGAAATGCCACTTTGGCCCAGCTGCCTCTTCCTCAAGGTCATTTGATGAGCTGTCTCCTTAGCCCTGTCTATGCAAGGTACTCTGCACATCTTTCAATCTAGGACTTATAACAGTGTCTCTAGCTTCCCCCTTCTTTGGGAATTGTTTCTTTCCATACCTTTGTGTTTTCCAGTGTACCTTGTAAACTGGTACACTGTGAATGTGGAGCGTGGAGGATCCTTTGGCCCTGGTTTGGGAACTGACCAGAGCACTGGTACCATTGTGAGGGGACCTCCCAGTTCTAGAGGGGTGGGTAGGCTAGACCAGTGAGGTAACTAGGCCAATGAGCAAGCTGTCCTACCTGCATAGCACAAGAAATGGGGCTCAGCTGAGCTGTACTCTGGGGTTGCCCAAGAGAAGGTTCCCAAGAAATGTGGAAGAAGCGATTATGCCATGGACAAAGGGCTATTGGGGCATTGGGGGAGAGCACATCCCTTCAGGTATCTGAGAATGGAGGGAAAATGGATGATTTGGGTTATAACACCTGTCTGACTTTCACCTGCGTTGTCAGAAAGTCACAGAAAATAATCAGGTTGATGATAGTTAAACAACAGGTAACAGCAGTTTCAGACTAAAGACATCTGAGGCAGTGCCCTGAAGTAGTCATGGTGGTCATGTTTTCTGGATGGGAATGGCAGTGTAATAATAATAATCATTTGTTCTTGGGGCTTCTATTTTCTGTGTGGTTTCCCTTTCATTGCCTGCATTCTGGGTCTTACTACCCATGTTTTGCAGCTGAGGAAATTGGGGCTTAGTGAAGGTTTCCTGTCTCTCTCTTTCTCTCTGACTGGATATTTCTCTTCACTGTGTACCCATTCTGAGGTACAGTCTTTCTGAAAATGCATTTGTAGGGTTAGTAGAAAACTTTGGATATATGTTTGCTCCTTCTCCCCAGTTTCATTATTCTTTATATCCTCTGTATCCAAACAAATAAATCAGCACTCGATAGTGTCAGTTGGAAGAAGTCATGTCCCCCGCAGGGAACAAGGGTGTTTAAACAGAAGTGTGGTAACCAGCCTAAAGAGGAGGTAGTATATCCACAAAGTACAGTTATTTATCCACTGAGTTCTGTGGGTTGACTAAGGTGGGGGGCTTGTCTTGGTTTGGGGCATGGGTAAAGGGGACCACTGTGACTCCAGGCCCTTTTAGCAGACCATAAGTGGTCTAGCATACTCTGAAATTTTGTCACCAATGGTGTTGCCACTCGATTTAATTTGAGGGAGTCAGGAGGGATCTTAATATGTGGTGCTTTCTCCTATTTGACACCCCTTTATGCTTTGTTAATCAACAGGAGCTTGAAGAAATCCGCAAATGTGGAATGAAAAACTTCCGTAACATCCAGGTTGATGAAGCTAATTTATTGACTTGGCAAGGGCTTATTGTTCCTGTGAGTATTGAATGCTTCCACTTCTTATCAGATTATTCTTTAAGGTGATGTGTGTGCTGTTGGGCTTATCTCTGCTCCTACCTAGCTTGTTAGTCTAGGCAGCCAACAGATGTACAGAGATTGGCTGCCACTCTGGAGTAATAAGGTAGGGATCATAGCCTTAGAATACTGTCTTTGCACCGGTTTGGTAACATTCTGGGGGGCCTGAGCATTTTAGGCGTCTGGTTATCTCCCTGAGGAAGAAATGTATGTCTATGCTCCTGTTCTTCCCCCTGACTCCCTGACTTCTCTGCCTGTCCTCATTTGTCCAGGCAGGGGTCACCGTCTCTGCTCTCCCTTGGGAAATGGCTAGTGCTCTTATCTAGGTCTTCTTGCTTTCCTGACTGGTTTTACATCTGTGTTTCTAACCTTCGGAACACCTGGGTTCCAGGTTTATTCCTGGAACCTTCTAGTATGTGGCTCCCGTTCATCTCAAACCTTGCCACCTGTTCCCTGAACCTAATGTCTTTTTCTGGGGTTCCTGCATCCAGGGACTGTCCATCTGTCCTGTCCCCCCCCCCCNAACCTTGCCACCTGTTCCCTGAACCTAATGTCTTTTTCTGGGGTTCCTGCATCCAGGGACTGTCCATCTGTCCTGTCCCCCGCCTCCCCCGCCCCCCCCCCACACACACACACACTGCCCCTGCATATGACTCCTCCACTTGTTTCACACACTTCTATACACTTCTGCTTTCGCTTGGGCTTAGGCCTCTTACTAACAATGGTTTTCTTGTGGCCCCACTGCCTTCTTCATTTAGTGTCTGCTGTTTCTCCATCTTTTCGTCTCCTCACCCCTTTAGAGAACCGTTCTATACTTGCAGCACTTTGCAATCCCAGTTTCTCCTGAAACCATTTCACATGAGTACATGAGTTTCCCTTAGTCCTCACACCTCTGACTTGGCAACCCTGGAAATTCTTTGTTTCCCAAACCTTTGGAGCCGTTGTCCCAGCCTCCAGTTCTGTAACCATCATGCCACTCATTTTGTCTTCTTGTTGCTTCCTCTTAACTCTTGGACATGGATCTTGCTAGTCTCTTCCCTTTCTCTCATTCTCTTTTGTTTATTGGGGAGCTTGCTTCTTCCAGTGTCATAGATTACTAGGTTACTGTTGCCTGTGGAGGAGTCTTCATCTTTCCCTTCATTCCTGCCTTCTTCCTGGAGCCCCACATCAGCTTTACCTGGATATTGTGTGTTTTCCAGTCTTCCTGGAACACACCCAGGGCTTCTGTAGGAGTGTTCCCCTTCCTTCCAGTCAGCATCCTCTCACCTCTTTTCACCCCCACTTTCCTTTTGAGCCTCAGATCCTTTCCTGTGCTTGACCCTGCCTTATATTGTTGTATAAAATCTCTTCTTTTAGGCAGATTGGCTACTTTGTCGAAGTGGAACTTGGAACATGCTTATTTTACAAGCTCCTTGATGGGTTATGGGGTCATACCTTTTTTAAAAGTCCATGGAAATTTGAACAGCAAATAAAGGATTTGTGGTATATTTTCATAGTCATTTGGATAACTAAGGGAAGATATAATTTAGTAATGTGTCATTACACACTGAAGTTTTTTAAATCTTGTTTTGGAGATGAGTTCTTTAGATTTCTCAAGACTTGCTGTTGGTAGGACTTGGGGCGCAGGTATGGATGAGTGTTCCCTGACTGGGAACAGCTGGTCAGACTTGGGCAGTGAATCCTTGTGATATTCACATCCTGAAAAATTGTACACCATCCCAACACCTGTCAAGAAGGCTCTTCCCCAAGCATACACTAAGGCCTCTTTGGTTTCATCTTGGGGGAGACTGTGGTTCATGTAATGGACTGTGGTAGAGACTGGTAGAATCCCAATGTGTTGGGCTGAGGCTCTGTGGAATAGCCAAGTGAAAGCTTTGCCTTCCATAGGAGCCTGATCTGCATGGGAAATCTTCCAATAGGAGCTGGATCAGCATGGAAAATCTTTTTTTTTTTTTTTAAAGATTTATTTATTTATGCACACAAGTACTGGGGTACAGGCCAGAGGTGCGGGGAGGTGAGAGAATTCACCAAACAGAGCAGGGGGCAGAACAGGCAGATGGACTGAAACACACTGCTGAGGGTAGCAGCGGGAGAGGCAGGAGAGGTCTGCCTGCGCCTTGTGGGTCACCTCCCCGGCTGGCGGCAGGGATTGAACTCGTGCTGCAGTGGCTGTGGTTTGCCTCATAGTGCATTGCTTAACCCACTGCGCCACCAGGGAGGCCTTATATTTTTTGTCATTATTGTAGCTAAAGATTTTTATTTTCTATTTACTTACTATTTCATAATCTGTTACCTGTTAGGATTTTGGGGGGGGGGGTTGTTGTTTAATTATAGGAACTGAATATTGAGCTATGTTAATCCTTTGGGGAAAATATATTTCAGGTTAATATTTTCTTTTTAATTTTGTTTGTTCAAAATTTCCCAACATGAACTTTTTCAAATTAAAAACACCTTTTATTTTTGAAAAGTAAATATAACAAAAATTGTCGGGCCTCCCTGGTGGCGAAGCGGGTTGAGCGCCGCACTGTGAAGCATCCGCAGCACAGGAGCATGAGCTCGATCCCCAGCCAGGGAAGGGACTCACTGGCCTGGCAGACCTCTCCTGCTTCACCCGCTGCTGCCCTCAGCAGTGTGTTTCAGTCAGTCTGCCTGTTCTGCTCCCCACTCCGTCTCTGGTGAGTCCTCTCACCTCCGGCAACTCTGGCCTGTATCCCAGCTTTGTATGCATATATAAATTAAAAAAAAAAAAACAGACAAACCAGAATTGTCATTTTAATAATTTTAAGTGATAATTCATGGATATTAATTATCATTATTTCTAAAAATCTTTTATCACTCAAACAGAAACTTTATATCCAATTATAACTCCCTACTGCCCTGGCCCCCAACTTCTGGTAGTCCCTAATCTATATCTATGAATTTGATTGTTGTAGAGATTACATAAATAAATAGTAAAATATTTGTCCTTTTGTTATCTGACTTATTTACTTAGTGTAATTATTTTCAAGGTTAGTAGAACATCATTCCATTTAATGGATGAATAGTCAGTCATCCATATATTTACACACATCCATACCACATTTTGTTTGTTCATCTGTTGGACGAACCTAGGGTTATTTCTACCTTTGACTATAGTGAATAATGTTGCTGTTAACTTTGATATACACTGTCAGTTTGAGTCCCTCCCTGTTTTCGATTCTTTGGAGTATAGATGTAAGAGTAGAATTGCTGACCCACATGTCCACTCACCAAACTGATTTTCACAGTGGCTGCACCACATTACGTTCTCACCACCAATACAAGGGTTCCAAGTTTTCGATATCCTCACCAACAGTTATCACCTTCTCCTGTTTTGGGTTTTGTCTTTTTGTCGTGGTGGTGGTGTTTATTTTAAAGTTCTAGCCATTCTATTGTAGTTGCTGTGAGGTGGTGTTTCCTTGTGAGTTTGATTTGCCTTTTCCTTATAACTAAGGATGCTGACCATCTTTTCATGTGCTGATTGGCCATTTGTTTATTTCCTTTTGAGACATTGAATGCTTTTTATTTCTTTTTCTTGCCCAATTGCTTAGATTAGAATTATGTTGGCTAGAAGTGGAAAAGGCTAGCACCCACCCTTCTAGTACTGATTTTAGAGAAAAAGCTCTCACACCTTTAACAGTGAGTGTGATGTTAGCTATAGGTTTTTCTTCTGTGGTTTTTTTTCCCATTTAGGGTGTTGCTTTCTATTCTTAGTTATTTTGAGTATTTTTATCATAAAACGTGTGTTACCTTTTGTTAAATGCTTTCCTCTATCATTTTTTTTTAAAGATTTATTTATTTATGCATACAAGCACTGGGGTACAGGCCAGAGGTGTAGGGGGGGTGAGAGGATTCACCACAGAGAGCGGGGAGC
>JAGFMF010011418.1:13891612-13933683 GCA_019455555.1 Galemys pyrenaicus | reverse complement strand
CTCCCCGCTCTGTCTGTGGTGAATCCTCTCACCCCCCACACCTCTGGCCTGTACCCCAGTGCTTGTATGCATAAATAAATAAATCTTTTTTTAAAAAAAAAAATAAATAAAAATACCAAGTAAACAATCATTTAGGGTATGTTTTGAAGTATGTCAAACAGTGGGTGACATACCAGTGGGTGAAGCTGGGGAACTAGGAACAGAATAGCTTTATTCTCATTTCTGCTCAGTTGGGCAAGACAAAATATGGAAGGGATAAATTTTGAAATAGAGATAAAAATATATATCCAAGGCCCGCTTCCTTTTAGGGGGAGGACAGGGTTATGTAAAAGGAGGTGATGCGTTTGCCCATGGAGAGGTGATCATGTCTGTCCTTGAAGGTGGCCTGGAGGTTGAATTAGAGATAGCCTGGCCTGCAGAGATGCTCTGAGGTCTTCCAGCCTTGTCTGCTGTTCACAATCTCCCCTCCTTGCTCAGTCACCTCTCTTCCTTACTCAACCTGGACCCTGTCTTTGCATGTGCCTCACCGTTGCCCACAATAGTCGCAGAAACCTTGATTTGCCCTGTCTCACCTGGTAACATAAATAAGCAGAGGTGGTGGCATTTGATCTTTTGATGACACGGCTATGTGCTGTCCTCCTTACTCAGGATGGTGTTACTGCCTGATTGTGCCTTTGTGTGTGAGTCAGCCAGCATTAGCATTTTCATCCATTCCCTGCAATGCTGGGGTGAAAGCATGCCCACCTACCCGTCCCCATAAAGGAGTATGTTGGCAGTCCAGAGGAGAAATGCCTTTTTGCTAGTAACAAAGCAGTGGGCATTCTAGAGGTGCTGGTCATGATAGGGGTAAATAAGGGCAAGTGTGTAAGAAGGTGTATTGGCTATCCATGCCCCACCTCTGAGGTGCCTCGTGGTTCATGGGCCTTCTCTTCTTCACCTACATCTTCTACACCTTGGACTTATTTGCACTTTGGACAGAGCATTGTGAAATCTACCCCAGGCTATCAATGCGACTTTTGCCTTTGGAATTGACAGTATGATACTGCTGAGAATTAGAGGGGATGGTCAAATTAACCTATCTTGGACTCATTTAGGAGCTCCTGTGAGTCTTCCAGTAGGTGCTCATTATACATTTACCAGGTTATGCATTCAGGAGGCACCCCTTGTTCTCATACTTACTATTGAAACTACTCTGAACTTAACTGTGTTAGAGTGGTGTTGGGGAGAGGTTCAGTCCCGGAAGGCTAAGAGGGACAACAAGGTATCACTTTGAACAGTTATCTACTGTAGTGTTTGCTATTTGTAGTCTATCATTTCCACCCAGCTATAGGTAAAAGATGGGTTGAGTGCTGGTGGCCAGACTTTTAGATAAATGGGAAGCTACTTTTGTGTTAAATGCAAACAGATGTAAATCAGTGTTAAAGTCTGAGTTGTATTTCTCACTTAGGCTGTTTCTGGAAACTTCTAACCAGTAATGTTTTGTCCTTTTCTTGGCAGTAATCCAGTCCCTCATAGCACTGGTGAATGACCCCCAGCCTGAACACCCCCTTCGGGCTGATCTAGCTGAAGAATACTCTAAGGACCGTAAAAAATTCTGTAAGAACGCTGAAGAATTTACAAAGAAATATGGGGAAAAGCGACCTGTGGACTAAAATCTGCCATGATTGATTCCAGCAAGTGTGAGCAGAGACCCCAAGCAGTGCATTCAGACACCCCGCAAAGCAGGACTCTGTGGAAAATTGACACGTGCCACCGCCTGGCGTTCGCTTGTGGCAGTTACTAACTTTCTACAGTTTTCTTAATCAAAAGTGGTCTAGGTAACCTGTAAAGAAAGGATTAAAAATTTAAGATGTTCTAGTTCTGCTTTCTTTGTTTTAAAAATCACTGCTTCAATCTACTTTAAAAGAATGGTGTTTCTTTTCTTGTCCAAATTTATACAAAACCTTCAATTTACATTTAGTCCTTAATGTTTAAAAAAACGTGGTTCTCCTTCTTCCCTTGCAGCACCTACTTTCTCACGTTGAATTTATTTTTCACTCATTCACTTCCCCAGACCCAGACCTGGTCTCCTCTGCAAAAGAGAAGAGACGGCACTGGGGTATCTGGTGACTTCTCTTCTCCTGTGTAGCACTGCTGATGTGGGAGTTAGTTCATATTCTCCAGTTTTTGACTGGAGTTTATAACATCCATAAAATGACTCCTCTAAAAGATTTTAAAATAAGCAAACCACCACCCACCACCGCCACCCCCAAAAAAAGGGAGGCCCAGCTCTTAAGTAAAAATCTAGCAAATGTTAACTACAGCAACATTCATTAAATGGGTAAATCCCAATGTCTATGTGTGTGATTGAACTCTGGGCTGGCTCAGCCTGTTTGGGGGAATCCTGTAACATTAGGTTGGTGGTGAACCCAGGGAAGGGCCTTTCAGCCAGAGGACGCTGTGCACTTGTGTGAGAAATGTCTCACCAGAGAAGCTCCTGCAGCTATAGGTTGGCGTTCTTCCTGCAGCCATGTTAGAAGATGTGGTCATTGCAGACAACGTGAAAGCCAGAGTGTCCATTTGAAATTCCACGCTCATCTGTCATCGAGCTCCATCTGAAGGTGCCACGGAGTTTCCTCTGCAGCTCCTCAATGCAAGCAGCCCTACCACGACCAGCCCTTCCTCCCTCGGCAGTGTGACCCTTTTTGGGGTTGGAATTGGCGGGACTCCACCATAGCCAGCACCAGTCTGGGGTCACCAGCACCCTGCTGGCTGCTTCCTTCAGAGCACCCAGGCCAGGAACACAACGACTTCCCTATCCCTCTGGACTCAGCCTTTGCGGAGTCAGGCGCCACTTGAAGCTCACTCAATATCCTTTACATGTGTTTTATATTATTTTGACTGCCTTTTTTTGTAGAAATAAAAAATTGACCTTAGAATTTATCATCAGATGAACTTGTAAGGATTTGAGTGTTAATGTCTTTTTCAATGCAAGTAAGACTGTCCCTGAAACAGTAGAGAATACCTGTCACTGACACTGAGGAAACTGATGGTCCAAACGCCGTGTGTCACCAACTCTGCTTCTATCACTGGTAACTTCCCCTTCTTGGCTATTGTGGGGCACTAGATCCCGGGAAGAAGACTTAAAGAAACTTTGTTTTCAGTTCTATAATTTGAGAACTGCAGAACTGGGAAGTGATGGATAGGGTAGGTAGCATCCCATCACTGAGTTGTCGGGTGCCTTTCCCCTGTGGTCTGTCAATGAACTCAGCTTCTGTAGTGCTAGGTGTGAAAGGGGCATATTCTGGAGACTCCAGTGTGCCTGAGGTGGCAAGTGTGCCAGACCAGCGTTTATTTTCGTGTCTGTCTCACTAGCAGAAAGGTGATGATAGACTTCTTTCACTCACGCAAATTTGTAATAAAATGCCAAATTCTGTCAGAAGCTGTCCAGATAAGACACTATTTGTTCTTGTTGCTTCTCTGAATCCAGAATTATTGCCATTCTTGGAAACTCCCTTTGCTTCATATTTCTACCAGCACAGCTCTGCCCGCCTGTCACCCCTTCACTTCTCTGCTCACCACGGGAGGATATCTTTCTCAAAGCCGGCAGCCCCCCTCAGGGACTCTCAGCAGAGGCCTGGCCCTTGGAGATTGAGGCAGCGTGTAGTCATCCCCCTCTTGGGCCTGGGCAGCTCGTTCCATTCAGCAGCCAGTGCTGTGTGTGGCCAAACCCTAGGCAAGCTTTTGAGTGTGCTGGCTGTTCCACAGCCAAACAGCTGGGTCCACTGGAGAAGGGGAGAGCAGCCACCGCTGACCTGAGCCCACTCAGGAATTCACCCTGTCAGGTTCTAGAAGTGAAGTGTGCCGGGCCCTCCCTGTCCTCCCAGCTCCTTTCCCCATGACAGAGAATAGGCTTTCTAAGATGCTGCGATCTGGGTCTGCTGCCCTTAATAAAAACGCTCTCCAATACTGATTTGGTTGTGTGGGTTTCTTCCTTACTTGGGGTGGGCACTGCCAGGTTACCTGAGCTCTTAGGTGAGGGCTGGGGTGGCCAAGGCCCAGGTCCTGGAGAAGCTAATCTCTAGCAGTTTCTACCTGCTTGCTTCTCTGTCAGAGGTACACAAAGTGTTCTAGTCTTCTCCAAGGAACAGAAAAGGTTGGTTGGTCGAGAACATTAGGGACCTCTGGTGTGTCTATGAAGGGGACAGACTCCTCTGTCCAGGCACATCACTTCAATCCTGTGAGCCACAAGGGGGGCAGACTAGGACCCCAGAAGTTTGGCTATCTTGATCAAGATGGTGGAACTAGTGGAGGGTGTACATGAGGGTTGGGATTAGGCCATTGACTTGAATGATTGCAGTCAGAAAGTCGCCTCCTGGGCCTCCCTGGTGGCCTAGGGGTTAAGTGTCAGCGCTATCACCACTATGGCTTGAGTTCAATTGCCTGCCAGGGAGCTGACCCACATGGCACAGCAGACCTCTCCTGTCTCGCTCCCTGTTCCCCTTAGCAGTATATTTCACTAAATTCACCTATTCTGCTCCCCTGTCTGTCTCTGATGAATCACCCCCTCCCACACACACCTCTGGCCTGCACCCCAGTTTTACGCAAAAAGAAAACCACCTCCCAATCCGTAGGTGAAGGGCCTGTTAAGCACTCTCAGTAGCACTGACTCAGCACAGAACCCAGCCAGGGCTGTGACACTTTAAAGTTTCTCTCAATTGAGTTCCCTGCTGGGTACGTGACACCAGCTAAGACCAAGCCTGTTCTGTCAGGTATGCAACACTCCCAACGGAACCTTTTTTGAGGCGTCCTTTAGCAGGAAGCAAGTAGATGGTCATTTCTTTTGGTCATTAGCAGATCAATCTGCCAAGTCCCAGTACTATCCACTGCGTCTCAGGATGGCCCCATGGGCACCACCTCATTCCTGTGGTGAGCGTAGTCTGGTTTCTGTCATCCTCTGGCAACTCCCTAGGACTTCCACGTTGCCAAGGCCCTGGGCTGGCAGGATCTCAGCTCGGCCCCCACTGGTTTGACAGTACCTTGTGCCCCCCCCTACGCAGCAACCACCTGAACTGTCAAAGGCAAAGCCAGAGCTGTCTTAAATTTTTCCTGCCCGCTCTGCTCTGGCTTCTCCTCTCCCTGCTTCCCTTACACGACACGAAGGAATTGTGCCAACCCAAGGAGTGCAGCTGAAGGTAGGACGGCAATAGTAGGCCAAGCCCAGGGAATACCTGTTTGGCTAATTCCTGGGGGAATGGATGGTGTTCTTCGTCACTGACAGTTCCTGGAGGCACCGTGTTGGCCTCAGAGGATCAGAGAGGAAAGGGCTTCCCAATACTATGCAAGGACCATAACTGAGGCCCAGGGTGGGAAGTCACTGGAGAGCACTCCCATCTGGGTGGGTTAAGAGCCCCTCTTTGGCCCCACACTTAGCCATGGGTTCTCCCCCACACCTCCATTGCAGCACAGATCACAGCAACTATCCCGGTGTGTGTGTATCACACTGGTATGCAGGCTGCTTTATGTCTCAGAACCAACGCACAGCCTCTGTAAGACTGATGAACGGTGGATGACAGTAATCCCATTACCTAAGGAGGCCTGGCATGAGAAACCTCTTCATTGGGGTATCAGTGACTGATGCCACAAGGGGCCTGTGGCTCTCTGCCTTACCACTTTGTGAAGTGAGCCTCAGTATCTGATTACCCTCCCAATCTAGCCACATCGCTCTCACCTCTTTATTCTTAAATGCTCTGGTCCCTAGAGCTAGACCCCCATTCATCTTATCTTTCCTTGGGTGACAGTAAGCACTCCTGCATCTTCACTTAGCATCTGTGTTGATACCTATCACCTCGCCTGAGTCTCTGAACCACACAGCCAGCTACTTCCCTTCAGAACAGCTAAACCCCCCTCAAGGGAAGTGACTCTGTGCTAAAAGACAGTCTTTGGGCCACCCCTGCCAGTAGCTGGCCTGAGTGGCCAAACCCCAATAGGCTGAGGAGGCAAGGGCAAGGCAACTGGAGGAATCAAACTGATCCAGTTCACAGCCATGAGTAAAAGGTAGGAGGAAAGAGCCTATGGCTGGAAGAATCAAGATCAAGAGTTTAGGATGGAAAATTGAGTAAAAAAAAAAGCTAAGGGCACAGTCAAGTGGATAGGGGTGCATATGGTGGGGGTAGAGTGTGTCAAGAAGGAGCAAGATCCCACCTATAATCCTTCAGAAAGCTGCATGCCCAAGGTTGCCTGGGTAGGAGAAATTCTTTTGGCAACTGTTACTAAGCCTGGTACAGTACATGGAAAAGAAATAAAAAGGTTAAGTTTAAAGTTCCGCTCTAACACGCCTGTCTATAAAATGGAGACGCTGGTGTGCCTGGTACGTAGGGACAATAACGCGAGACACGAGACGAGGATCATGTGGTATTCCATCTGCCTTTCCATCCTCAAGCAAGCAGGACTCTGCTCCTGAGAACTCCCTCCTCCCGTTTTCCTCATCTGCACCCCACATCTCATTGATCCCAGGCTCGCAGGTCCCAATCAGGTGTATCTCTGCAACACAGGCCCAACTGGGGACCCGGGATCCCGTTTCTATAGAAGACTGTCCTTCCTAGAAAAACGTGTATGTATTCCTATCAGCTCTCCAGACGTGTCCCCTTGGATGGCAACGGATTTCTTACTTTGAAAAGATGTCTTTTTAAATCAAAGTTGAGATTATACCTCCCCAAAGAAGTCAAGTGAGACATTCTTTTTTTAAGATTTATTTACTTATGCATATAAGCACTGAGGTACAGGCCAGAGGCATGGAGGATGAGAGGATCCACCAGAGACAGAGTGGGGAGCAGAACAGATGGATCCACTGAAATACACTGCTGAGGGGAATAGTGGGCGAGGCAGGAGAGGTCTGCCGCTCCATGTGGGGCCCTTCCTCAGTCAGCAGCAGGGATCGAAGTTGTGCTGCAGTGGCTACGGATGCTTCACAATGGGTTGCTTAATCCACTGAGCCACCAAGGAGGCCCAAGTGAGACATTCTTAACTCACTCCACAAAAAATAAAACTTCAGCATGAGCAAAACCACAATGTGAAGCCTGTTTGCACAAGTCTTTGCTGGGCTAGTGACCTGGATTGAGCCCCAAAAGAAGCTTTTGTCCCTTCTTGTGTCTTTCAAGATTTTCTGGGCACAGTTTATAAAAACCCAAGTTTAAAAGATATATGTTATTTTATTAATAAGCAATTTCTCCCGAATGTGCCTAAACAAGTTGATCACATTGCAAAGTGAAGGGCACCGATGGGGCTGTCACGGGCCCATCCTGCAGCCAAAAGGGGTTGCCCAAACTCTCTGGTCACCACTCTGAGCCATATGGACTTGCCCAGGGAAGTCACAGAACCCACTATAGGGTCTGGTTCTGGGCTGTGCCAGGGACTCCTTCCCTGGCCCCCACTCCTGAGCACTAAAGTTTCACTTGGCTGACTGTCAGGGTCACAGGTGGGAGGGCTCTAGGAAGGTTTCCAGAGTGGCTTCACCAGGAACCCCATCATCAGGTCTCTTGGAGTGCAGGTCATCAAGGGCACAGAGTTGCACGCCTTCTTGGGCAAAATGGGCCCAGAATGTGGGTGCAGTGAGGACGCGCAATTCATGCAGCCGCTCCCAGGAGCAGGAAAAGGCATCCGGGCCCTCACCACAGCCCCCAGCTGGAGGCACACTGGGGTAGCCCGGGTGCGCCATCAGTTCGGCCGTCAGGACATGGCCCTCAGGTATACCTTCCAGAGCCCTTGCCAGTGCCCCTGACACGCGGTGAGCAGACATGTGCCGGCCACACGTGCTCAGGCCCAGGAAGGCGTCGGTCCACCTGTAGGAGAGGGGTGTTTCAGCAGAAGGGACCAGAAAGACCTGAGAGGTGGGACTGTGCCGGGGCACGACTTATCTGGGTTGGGCCTCGCTGGGTAGAAAGCTGGGCCCGGCAGGAGGCTGGGGAGCTCACCATAGGCCGTGTCTGGAGAAGGGGCCGACCGCAGCCCTAGCATCGCGCTCCACCGTGCAGGCGAAGGCTCGCGCAGAGGTCTCCAGCCACGAGCAGCCAGCCACCCCGCGCTCCAGTGGCAGCCGCGTGAAGCGCACTCGGTAAGCCTGCAGCGCCTCTGCGAACACCTGGCACACACCTGAGAGCGGACGGAGTCAGGGAGGGTTCTGCCACCCAGCACATTTCTCACCCTATTTGGGGGCACTGCTCCCTGCCTAGAAGAAACACCCCCAAAATAAGAGCCTATTTTGTTGTAATCAAACCTACTCACCTGGGAGCACGTGCACATGTTGGTGTCCGTCCACGTGAGTGGGGTCCCTGCCCAGTAATTCCCGGAAGCGACTCAGCTGGGCTTCCAGTTCTTCCCGAACCTGGAAGTAGAGGACTTTAGGCTAGTTCAACTTCCGGGTCCAGCTAGCCAGGAGGAGCCCCTCCAAATGCCTCCTTGTGAGTTCTCCAGTGTTTGAACCAGGCAAGCCTCCAGCGCCCGGCTCCTGCCCCTCAGGGCTTCATGGTACCCTCGGGGCGGCGCGTTGGGGATGATCGCCGGCATCCTCCAGCAGCCGCACCTCCGCACCTGCGGCATGGCCACGCATCCGGCAGCCACTGCTTCCCGGAATCCCATCTTGCCAAGGAAGAAGCCTTCAGGGCTGAGCAGAGAAGAGGCGCCGTGGCGGGCCGGGCCCACAGGGCGGCCCTCGGACAGGTTGGCGTGGAGACCCGTGGGGATTTGATGCCTGCGGGCGAAACGCGAGCAGGAGCACGCGCGGCCGCAAGGCGAATGGCGCCCTAAGACCGCTGGGGCCGCATAGGGGGCCGCTCCTCACCTGCGAGCTAGCTCTGCAGCGCTCTCCGCTGCTGCGCCATTGACCAGAAGGGACACGCTGGTCACAGCCCCCGCCAGAAAGGCCTCTACGATGCCTTCATCCCGCCGCGGGCAGTAACCAAAGTCGTCCGCGGTGACCACCAGCCGCACGCGCGGCCGAGCCATGGATGCCCGCGCCGGCGTCCGGGTACCGAAGGGACTAGGCGGATAGACCAGGCCCCGCCCCCTTGACGTAACCTAAGCCACGCCCAGGGGCGACTGCACTTCGCCTTTGTTCGCGCCACCTACCGGCTCAGGTGTGGTCCTACAACGACCCACCCCCGCTACCGCTTACTCCATGTGCTCTACCCTAATCCCAACAAGGCTCTACTTACTGCAATTTGGATATGATTGCAAAAATATTTTACATGAAAAATACAGAAAAAAAATCTGAAGATCTCCCTTAGCTTTCCCAGAGATGACCATTGTTTACTTTCTGGATAGTATCTTTCCAGTAGTTTGACTAAACAAATAATACTTTCTCATCAATGTTATTGTAATGTTTCATTTTTTGATAGTAGTGACTATGAACTTTGCCATGCTTTTATCAGTCATTTATATATCTTCTTTTACAAATGACTTGTCTTTTCGGGAGCACGGGGGACTGAGGTGATGATGCACTGGTGTTACAGTGATGGGGAATACATGGGGATTACAATTGATGTCAAATATATGTAAATTTTAAAAATTTATATTAAAAAATATAATTTTAACAATAGAATATAAAAAAAAGACTTGTCTTTTGCTGGTTTTTCTAAGAGGGGGCTTTTCTTGGTTAGTAAAAGTTCTAAACAATAAGAAAATAAAACTATCAATGGCTTCGTTTGAGAAAACATTAGCTCCTGTTTCAATCTCTTGAGTTCTGTGCAGAGTTACAACTTCTACATGCCTACCTTCATTTTTTTCTCTATGGTCTAGAAAACTTTTTTTCCAGATGACTAAACAAATAGGCCCATAACTGACCACCAGAGTTTCATCATGATGTAGCTGTCTTGATTTTCCCAAAGGAAATATCTATGTCCAGCCTATGCTATTGGTAATGTCATACCTGTTTTACACATGAGGAAACTGAGACTCAGATAGGGAGAGTGTCTTGTCCAAGGTGACCCTGCAGAGAAGAATCTGGGACTGCCCATGAATAATAAAGTTCTGGGTGTGCACCTTGGCCTGCTTTGTCCTCCTCTTGACCCTGGCTGGTCAGGGGCAGAAAGGGCAGAGCCAAGCTTGCAAATAACAATACCTACCTGATGGGGTATTTTAAAAGTTGAAGGTCTCAAAAGCCCCTCCCCAGTGCTGTTGGCATAAAAATTGTTGTATTCAGTTTTGACTGTCAGACCTAAACCAACCATCATTCTTCACTGGATAGCTGGTCCTGGGAAAACCAGAGGTGCTAGGGATTTGGAAGGAGAAACTGACATTTCTTGAACACCTCATTGGGTTAGAAATATTAGAGCTTAGGGGTGAAAATCTCAGTTTCTACATCCAAAGAATGCCATCTGATAGACAACCACAAGACTGCCAGAGTCTAGGGTGGGGTTTTTAGTAATTCTGGGAGCTTGTGGGGGAGGTCTTTTGGTAGGGTGACTCCCAGATGACACCTGGTAGGGAGATTGCATGAGGAGTTACTAGGCAGAGGGAAAAGAGGGAGAACTGATAAAGATACAGGCCTCTTATTGGGGTGCCCCGTATGCTGTATGAAATTTTTATTTAATTTACATACTCCAGGGTCTCCCTGGTGGCACAGTGGGTTAAGCAACACACTATGAAGCAAGCCGCAGCCACTGCAGCACGAGTTCGATCCCTGCTGCCGGCCAGGGAGGAGATCCACATGGCGCAGCAGACCTCTCCTGCTGTGCCCGCTGCTCCCCTCAGCAGTGTACTTCTGTTGATCTGCCTGTTTTGCTCCCTGCTCTCTGTGGTGAATCCTCTCACCCCCCCCCCACATCTCTGGCCTGTACCCCAGTGCTTATATGCATAAATAAATAAATCTTAAAAAAAATAATTTACATACTCCATATGGAAGGATGCTCAACTATATTTACATCGGAGAAGTAGAAAGTTTGAGTCACACCCACAGGAAAGAGCAGAGCTAGGAAGTGAAGATAGGTCTATGACTTAGAGCCGGCATCCTCCACCAAGCTCAGGCGGACTGAAGAGGGAAAAGGGCTTAAGACAGATCCACAGTGGGCAAGCGGAGAACCCTGGTTAAGGAGCAGAGATTAGGAGGCCCAGGACAGCGCAAAAACAGAAGACGAGCAGAGGCTTTGTCCCTTCAACTCCTCTCAGGGCAGGTGCGGAAGGAGAATCTGAACCCCAGTCTAGGGATGTCTAGCCTGGCGGAGTGGGTCATCAGCATCTTCCTCTCCCTGCTGCCTGAGAGAATGTGTGCGGGGCAGTCCGGAGACGCGGGGGCGGAGCCAATGTGTCCCCGCCCCCACTATTGTGCGGCTCCGTTGAGAGCCAATCAGTATGCTGCATGCAAATGAGAAAGCCTGTTGCCTGCAGGGCGACCCCAGAGCACAGTGTCGCTGCCGTCCAGTGGGCGCAGACCGCGCTGGCTGGCGCCGAGCGAGGCGTGAACGCTGGGAGTGGGACGATTCTGGCCAGGGGTAGATACAAGGGTCGCACACACTCAGCCTCCTGTGGGAGGCAGGATGCAGTGATCCCATCCTGATGATTCTGGACAGGAGCGGGTAAAGTGGGAGGAGAGGGTATGGTGGGGGAGACTTTGATAAAGGGAGGGCAGATGCATGAAGTTTGAGCAGTGCAGGAAAACAGGGAGTTAGGAGCCCGGTCAGCACTGACCAGTGGTGGACGAACGGAGGAAAGCTTGCTCAGGGACCAGAGGGAAACCTCACGGCATCTCTCTGCCTAGCAGAGAGAAATTTCAGTGGCTGTGTAAGAGAGAAGTGGCAGGCGTTGGGCCTGGCCATTGGCAACATGACCAGCTGCCGCCACCACTCTGGATATTTGGCAGATGATGAGGCTGGCCACACCACTTACGTGGCTCGGGTAAGTGTGCCCAGCAGGGTCCTGACCCTCAGATCCCCCAACATGTGCCCCACAAACTCTGGTGCCCTAGCTCACACAGCCCCCTCTTTGTTATTTCCTTTGATCTCCTCCTTGGACCTCTTAGTGCTGGCTTTATCATCTTGACCATTTCTGACCCCTGCTGGGTGCTAGTCACCTACAGTTACATTCCCTGTGCCCCCTGACCTCCAGCAGCCTGGAGAGGAGCTTAGTGGAATAGGATCCTAGATGGTGAGTATGGAATCTACTGAAGGCAAGGAGCACAGAGGTCAGGGTGAAAAGTGGTCAGTTTAGACCAGCAATGGAGACAGGGTTGGCCTGCTCTGTGGATATATGAGGAACCCTAGTGAACTCAGAAGGGTTTCGTAGTTGCCTTTGTGTGCTCCACTCTGAAGGCAGAATGGGCTTTCAGACTTGGTCTGATCTTGGATATGTCAGGGAAGTATTCATGGCAACCCTAAATAGATAGATCCTTATTTGCAGAAGGTCTCAAAAAAGAAAAGAGATATGCTCATGGTCATATACCCTGAAGATGGCAGAGCCAGGCTCCAAACCTAGGGCTGCCTGATTGCAAATAGAGTTCCTTTTGCTGCCCCCTCCCTACCTAGCTGCTGATGCCCTAGAAGGCCCCTAGGGCTCCCTCCCCCTGTGATCCCCTCTGCCCAATGTGATATGCCTGTTTGCTCAGGTGCAGCCACCTAAGAAGCCACTGTTCCCAGAAATGGGGCGCACCTCCAAGCTTGGCCACATGCCACACCCACCGTCGACTTATGGCCCCACGAGTGGCTCAGGATTCCACATGCATTGCAGAAAGCCAAAGGGCCCTCAGCCCTTTGGCAGCTTCCTGGATTTCCTTGTTAAGGGTCAGGTGTTGGATAGCCTACAGACGGTGGTGGAGGAGGCGACTGAGCGAGTGGCCACCATGAAGACAGAGGCTGGGGTGCCGCTGGTGGAGGTACAAGACCCGATGGAGGTGCCAAGGGGTCGGCAGCACAGACGTGCTCGGCCCAACCTTAGCACTGTGCTCCGGCACCGCGCACAGCCCAGACTCTGCACTGGGCACCTCAACAACTACCCATCCTGCTCCAGTTCCATGTCTGACTCTCCCAGCAGCTTCATGACCCAGGACAGCTACCTGGGTGCCCATGGGTTAGGCCCACTACCACCCATAAGGAACAGACTCTTGATGGAGAAGAACCTCGAACGGCTGCTGCGGCTGGAGAATAAAGGGGTGAGATTTGGGGCCATGGTACAGGAGGGGTGTGGAATGGACCCCAGTTCAGAGCCTGGGGCCAGGGCTATGCCTGATTTGGCTGCTCCTGGACACCTCTGAGATTTCCCCCTCTTTCTGCAGAAAGGCCTTGGACTATCCAGCAACCAGAGGGACCCCCTGTTCTGGGAGTCGCTGGGTAGCCAGGCTAGCAGCCAGTGGACCTCGGAGCAGCCCCTGTCCTGGTTCTCAGGCCTGATGGGCTCCAGCATGAGCACGCCTGAAACATCTGAGACAGGGATTGGAGAGCAGGATCTGATTTTCCTCCAGCAAAAGTTCAACAAGGAGATCCAGTCCTTGCTGAGCCAGCCACTGTCCTTCAACCTGCCTGGCTACTGTTCTCTCCGAGAGCCTCACCGAACCCTTGACTTCCTGGCAGAGCACCACCTCTTCCCTGCCCTACAGCATGTCATCAGTCAGGCTGTGGACAAGCTCAGTGGCGCCCGCCGCCACGATGGATGTCCGCTCTTTCCATCAGCAGAATGGGAGGCCACCAGCGGGCCCAATTCCGACCCCATGCCAGGGTCCAAGCCGATCACCCTC
Source organism: Galemys pyrenaicus (assembly GCA_019455555.1). NCBI lineage: Eukaryota > Metazoa > Chordata > Mammalia > Eulipotyphla > Talpidae > Galemys > Galemys pyrenaicus. The sequence goes on along the minus strand of JAGFMF010011418.1, from coordinate 13,919,984 downwards.
ACTGATGAGGAGGAGCCCAATGAGTTCAACGAGTCGATCCCCACCACAGCCTCCAACTCCAAGATGGTTTGGAGAAAGAGCAACAAGGGCAAAGGACGGGGCAAACCTAAAGAAGGTGGTTCCCCTGTGCCAAGTGCCCAGATGTCCACCAGATTCACGTTCAAGGTGACACCCAAAGAAGAGTCCAAGGTCCCCAGCCCCTCCCGTTCCCCCAGGCAGGAGGTGCCTGACCCGGATGGTGAAGTACAAAGATCACCTGTGTCCACTTCCAGGCCCTCCTTAACCTTCCCCCATAGGCCTCAGCCCTGGCGAAGCCTGCACCTCACACTGCCTTCCCCCAAGGTTGTGGTAGAACTACCCTCTGACCAGGCCCACCCCACAATCCCGGTCATAGCACCACCACCCGCCCCCTGCATTCTGCCTTGCCGCCACCACCACCACCACCACCACCCCCACCCCCACCCCATGTGCACCACTGCCACCCCACTCACCTTGGTAAACAACTACCCTCCAGCTTCTACGTCACTGTGTGTGGAAATGGCCTCCTCAAGGGTGGGGCCAGAGGGCTTAGGGATGGGTTTGCAAAGGAAGAGTTTCTATAGCCACCTCTCTTAGTAGCTACTGTCACTGGCAGGTGCCCCAGGCCTCTTGACCTGCCCTGTGGAAACCACCTGAGCAGGAGAGGGCAGATGGGGGACCAGGAATCCTAGTCTAGCCAGATGTTGTGTCAAAGACAAATAAAGACTTTTCTACTCTGGGTATTTTTTTAATGTTTGAAAATGAATCTCAGAGGTCCTACCAGTGGGGACTGTCCTGTCCCTTGTGCACAGCAGGTTCAGCCCAAAGTGGGGCCCTGAATCCTAGTCTAGTTCCTTCTGACCCCACAGTCTAGGACAAGAACTCTCCAATGTGATTGTCTTGCTGAGAGGAAACGGCCAGCAAGTGCAGTAGAAGATGTAGGTAGCCTCACCTGGTAAACCCCAGCACAGCCCCTACCCACCTCTCACCCACCAACACTCAGCATTCTTCCCTCCTCTGAACTCTGAGCAGAGTAAGGACCCTCAGGAGTCCAGGTTGTCTAGACTCAGGTTTGGCTAACACCGTGGCCCGTGCGTGGGAAGCATGAGGGTTGGTCAGCACGCAGGACCCGTTCTCATCTGCTGACCTGGACAGCACAGCAGATGTGACAAGTGCGGTGTCCATGGAGGTAATGTGGAGGGTACTCAGGGAAAAGAGATCTCCCAGAGTTACCGGGTGGTGTGACATGTCTCTCTCTCCCTCCCTGGCTGCTGCACAGAGCCCTAGTTACAAGTCTGTGAAGAAGAAGCCGCTGCCCTCCATCTCCTCCAAGTCTACTGTGTCCTGCGTCTCCAACCCCTGGCTCGTCAACTACTTGACAGAGCAGGCCCTCTCTCTGCTCATCTATAAGTACAAGTATGAAAAGAACCTTACCAAACAGCTGGGCTTTATCTCGTTCCCCGTCACGGAAGTGCTCATGGACCTTTTCCTGGGCTTCAAGAAGGTGAAGGGATCCTGCATCCACCTGTCCTCCAGGATTGACTGGAACTGCCTGCTGCAGAAGCTGGAGGAGGCCGAGTGGGCCCAACAGGCACCCCAGGGCTCCCAGCAGGCTCCCCAGGAGGCCTCCCGGCAGGTGTCCCTGCAGGCATCCCCAAAAGCCTCCCAGCAGGCCTCCCACCAGGGGTTCCAACAGGCTTCCTGGCCGGTCTCTCAGCACAGCAAGGAGTTCCCGTCCACAGTGCCACAGTTGGCCACCGACAGAAAGCAGGACAGCACCGCACAGCTCTCTCTCCACACTGACTTGCTGCACAGCCCATCACTCACCCCTCAGGAAACTACCACAATGGAGAAACAGGAGCTCACGAGCCTGTCAGAGCTCAAGGTCTCTGTGTCCTCCAGCGCCAGCATGGGCTCCACTCGCTTCATGCAAGTAGTGACTATGGAGGACACCCATGGCAGTGAGATGGATGACAGCTTCTCTGGGGAGAAAGGCGAGCCCCACAGCCTCCCCGAGCCTCACGGGGAAACCCCGGTCAGCCTCTCCTCAGACATGAGTCACGGTGATCCCCCGTGAGGTCCCCTAGTTACCCCCAAGTACCCCAGTCCCCACTCCTTCTACTCTGTCTGAATGCTACCCACCCAGCTGCCCACACATTTCCCTCGAACAGAGAGCATGTGCCCATGCAGAGCTCAACTCTGCTGAGACTCTCAGAATAAAGGATGATGATTCTTATATCGATGGAGCAGTGGTTTCAATCTCCTTACCTGCGCAACTGCCCTTGGGTGGCACCTCCTATGGCCACTGCTGGCTGTAGTCACCATTTTTTATTTAAGATTTATTTTATTTATGCATACAAGAATTGGGGTATAAGCCAGAGGTGCAGGGGAGGAAAGATTCACTAGAGACAGAGTAAGGAGCAGAACAAGTGGATCTATTGAAATACGCTGCTGAAGAGAGCAGTGGGGGAAGGCAAGAGAGGTCTGCAGTACCATGTGGGTTAGGTCCCTGGTTGGGGATAGAACTCATGTCACAATGGCTGGTATAATTTGATAGCACCGACACTTTAATCCCTGTGCCACCAGGGAGGCTCCACCTTTTTTTTTTTTTTTTTGGTATAGATGAGCTGGGGCTAGGTACGAGATGCAGGGGAAGGAGGGGGTGGTGAGAGGATTCACCAGAGACAGAGTGGGGAGCAGAGCAGACTGATTCACAGAAATGCACTGCTAAGGAGAGCAGCAGGTGAGACAGAAGTCTGCTGTGCCATATGTGGGCCAGCTCCCCGGCAGGGGACTGAACTCAGGCTATGGTGATGATAGCATTGAGGCTTAACCATTAGGCCACCAGGGAGCCCCTGCACCAACCTTCACAACAGCTGGCAAGGCTCTGACCCCTGTGGCCTTAACGCATGCTAGAACGCAAGTTCTCTCTTCCATGTCAATCTGCACCTTCTGGGCTTTTTGAGCTTCTTAGGCTTCATGATGTCCCTCCCTCAAAGCCCTCTGCATTATCACTCCTGCTTCCAGAGGACTCCTCCTCTGTTAGGGGCTGCTTCCTGCTCCTTTTGACATGTTACACCCTCATCTTCTTACTGAAGAACCTTGATCCACCCTCTTCCAGTATTTCCTTTCTTCCCAATTTGTAGTTCCCAACTCCCGAATGAGGAGGTTCCATGCCAAGCCATCAGATTGCCACAAGCTGGCCCTGTGACTACCTCTTAAACAGAGGTCCTGGGCAGGGAAGATTTTTTTTTTCCAGTCTTCCCACCCCAGAAAATATCTTTCTAGAAGGGTCTGAGGGCCCAGCCTTTCTTTTTCTCCTGGGGCTTCTGGCCATCCTGTACCAGCAGCATACCACACTCTTCCCCTTTGCCTTCCTAGGGCAGCCTGTTCTGCTTGGGCATCTTCATCCAGGGAGCAGTTCAATCACCTCACCCTCTGCACCCATGCCCAAACCTCAGAAGTGGTCAAGAGGACATGTGAAGATGTTCCGCTCTGCCTGATCATGTGGGCTGCCATTGCAGAAAGTCAAATAGGTCACACCTCACCGTGGAGCCCAATGGGGTGCATAGAGGCCAGTTCTGCTCAATCCCGCTGACCATGACCATTGGTCCACAAGGGGTCACAGCAATTGTAGTGCTTCCTCTGGACCCAGGCATGTAGGTCCTTCTACACTGCACCCGGGCCCTTCTATTCACAAAAGATTTGCTGTGCCACCAGTCAGAGGGACCAGAGCCCTAAAGTGGGTGGGTCAGGGCCCCATTTTTCTATAGAACTCTGGTGGCAAGGGTGATCTTTTAGGGCACATGCTCCGTCCATCCCTTAAGCCACCTACTGCTACCACCCCACAATAAAGGGCCATGACAGCCATTTTTGAGCCTTACTGCCATACCACTTGGCCATGGTTGATTGACTCCACTGGTGCATGCCTATTCCAAACTAGGCCATGCAGGTTCTTTCCCAGGAGCCTGAAGTAGGGTGGACTGAGATTCTGGTTCTGTTTACACCAATTGCTGAAGACAAGTGCGGGTCAATCACTTCTACCCCTCTCTAGAGAAAAAAAGAGATTGTTAGCAGAAAAGAGTCAAAAGAGGATCTTAAGACCCTGAAAGATATGGGCTTTCTGGTGCCACAGGGTTAAATCTCAGCACTATGAAGCTATCACCAACCACTATGGCACAAGTTAATCCCCAGCCAGGGAGCTGGCCACATGGCCCGGCAGAGCTCGCCTATCTCACGCCCTCACTCCCCTTAATAGTGTATTTCAGGGGCAACCCTGGTGGCACAGTGGGTTTAGCAACACACTATGAAGCAAACCGCAGCTACTGTGGCATGAGTTCGACCCCTGCCGCTGGTCAGGGGGGTGACCCACATGGCACAGCAGACCTCTCCTGACATGCCCCCTGCTCCCCTCAGCACTGTGTTTCAGTCGATCTGCCTGTTCTATTCCCTACTCTGTCTCTGGTAAATCCTGTGGCCTGTACCCCAGTTCTTGTATGGATAAATAAATAAATTTTTTTAAATAATGTATTTCAGTAAATCTTCCTGTTTTATTCCCCACTCTGTCTCTGGTGAATTCTCTCACCCCCCTGTACCTCTTGCCTACACTCCAGCTCTTATATGTATAAGTAAGTAAATCTTTTTAAAAAGACTCTGAGAGCCCTCACTAGTGGCGCAAGGAGTTAAGCACCGCAGTATGAGGCATCGGCGGTCACTGCAACAGTTCGATCCCTGGCCAGGGAGTGACCCACATGGCGCAGCAGACCTCTCCTGTCTCACCCGCTGCTTCCCTCAGCAGTATATTTCAGTAGATCTACCAGCTCTGCTCCTCACTTTGTCTCTGGTGACTCCTCTCACCCCCAAACAAACCAGTTCTTGTGTGCATAAATAAATACATCTTAAAAAAAAAAAAGACAGTAGCTTCTATGATAGCTGCTGGCTTCCATGTCCCACTGCCAAGTCCTCAAAGGAGAAGAAAATATCCCCACCCCAGTTTCAGACACACAGGTCTAGAGACTATCTTGGGGTGGGAGCACCCCTTTGGAAACAACTGGCACATGATGCTAGAGACATCTGACCTTAACTTCTGCTCCAGAAATCTGTTGTACAACAAACCACTTCAAGACTTAAGTGACCCGACAAAATCATGTTAGATGCTGGGGTTGGACAGTTTCAGTTGGGAAGTAGTGTACGAGCGTCACGGATGTCAGCTGGGGACTAGACTGAGGTTACAACATCCCATGTGGCTCTCCTGATCCAGGGTCTCTCTTCATGCGGTCTCTGATCATTTAGTTTTCTAGCCTGTACTTTCTTAGAGCACAGTGTAAGAAACACAGTGTAAGCCAGCACAGTGTAGCGGGCTACCTGGAGGAAGCAAGGGTCACTGGTGTCTATTCTCAGAAGTCCCCAAACAACACTCCTTGGTCTTCTATTAGAGCAAAACATGGTTTCAGCCCAGGTTCAAGGGGATAGAGAACGGCTCCATATTGTGATGAGAGGCATTTATAGAGATGGGAGGAAATGTTACTAACCATATTTGGAAGCTAGTTCCTATCCTTCCTCTCCTCTCTCATAGGTGATTGCATTTTGAGCAGTCCTTTGAACCAAGTTGAGTCAATCAAATTCTCTTGAGAATCTAAAGCTAAAGACAGGCTGGAAAGCAGAGGCCCCTGGACATGCCATAATTGGACCTGAGCATCTACTCATTGGGTGATACGGATGAGGTGGTCTGCAAGGGGGAAGCCAGAAAAAGAGACAACAAACAAGAAGCCACAAGGCACCAAGAGTCCAGGGAGAGCTATGCTGACTTCCTCTACTCAAGTTCTGGGGTATCTACTTAAATCCTCCTGTCTTTGCCTCTCAAAGAGACTGCTTACTGTGTACTTGTCATTCTTATTTTCACTTCTCACAAGTCTTTTTTTTTTTTAAAAGATTTATTTATTTAAGCATATAAGAAGTGCAAGCTGGGGTACAGGCCAGAGAGGTGTGGGGAAGGGAGGGGTGAGAGGATGCACCAGAGACAGAGTTGGGTACAGAACAGACTGGTTGACCGAAGTACACTGCTGGGAGCAGAGGGCGAGACAGGAAAGGTCATCTCCCTGGCTTGGGATCAAGCTTGTGCTGCAGTGGCTGAGGATAGCTTCATAGTGTGGTGCTTAACCCCTTGTGCCACCAAGGAGAACCCCCTTTTTTTTGGCACAGAAGAACTGGGGTATAAGCCAGAGATACAGGAGGTGAGAGGATTCACCAGAGAGAGAGTGTGGAACAGAACAGGAGGATTTACGGGAAGGGGTGGGGGGGAGGAGGAGGTGAGACAGGAGAGATCTGCTGTGCCATGGGGGTTAGCTCCCTGGTCAGAGAGTAGTGGTGATAGTGCTGAAACTTAACCCCTAACCCACCAGAGAGGCCCTACTCATCACCCTTTAATTCTACTGTGATGGGAAGGCTTTTAGTAGGTGATTGACGGGATTTGAGTTTTACTTTTTTTTTTTTTTAGAAATAATTCACTTCCCTGAGTGAAGAATATCTTTGAGGGACTTGAGTATCATAAGCAGAAAATTCTGTTTGGAGAGGGTAGTAGATATTTGAAGGGAACACGAGGTGGTATGGATTAGGGTAGTGATAGGGAAAACAGGATAGATAACTCATGATCCGTCTTGGAGTTAGAGTCATCAAAATAGGTTGGATTAGATTTAAGGAATGTGGTAAAGAAAGAAATAAAAAAATGAATCCCAAGTTTGAGGCTGAATGGAGGTGTCCTTAGTAATACATGAAAGCCTGGGGGACTGATGTATTTGAGCGATGGGACCAGGAATTCTGCTTTAGATACACTAAGTGTGTGAGATGCCTGTTAGCACATCCAAGAGGATATAACACTGCTTTGAAGACTGCCCCTCTGGGTTTGAAGGCCTTCAGTGTAGGATTGCCAGACCTCAGCAGTTTAGACACTCTAAGCACTGACAAGATCAAGTATGTAATTCAAAATTAAAAATAAAAAGAATGTTAAATATGAAACCCCCAGGGCCTCCCTGGTGGCGCAGTGGGTTAAGCAACGCCCTATGAAGCAAACCGCAGCCACTGCAGCATGAGTTCAATCCCTGCTGCCAGCCAGGAAGGGGACCCACATGGCGCAGCAGACCTCTCCTGCCTCGCCCGCTGCTCCCTCAGCAGTGTGTTTCAGTCAGTCTGCCTGTTCTGCTCCCCGCTCTGTCTCTGGTGAACCTCTCACCTTCCGCAACTCTGGCCTGTACCCCAGCTCTTGTATGTATAAATAAATAAATCTTTAAAATAATATGAACACTCCCCCCCTCCCATAATATGTTGTTATAATTTAAATGGTTTCATTCTATTTTCTGAATGCAAAATTCTGGATGATTTGATTAAATATGAACTTTTCTCTCTGCTTTGCTAGTGTCCAATTGGGTAATGTAATCCAGAGTCAGGTCCCCCTAAGCCCTTAGCACAGGGCCTGGAGTGAAGAATGTTCCATGAATGAATAAATAAATAAAAGTGCAAGTTTTCCTTCCTTGAAGACTGAGCTGATCGCCTTCTGAGAAGGTAGTGAAAACCGTGACCCGCTCATATTGTAAACCTGGGACAAATGTTACCCAGACTTGTTCCCATAGTCCCTTGCGCTCAGGAGTCTGGTTTCCTGAGCAGGGCTTTCTGGTGAGAATCTGCCATCATCCTCAACACCACAGGTTCCTGCTGCTCTCTGACTAAGAAACTGTGAGGTTCTGCCGTGGAGAGTGAGTGGCACAGGGACTTCAGAAACTTAGACCCACTGTCAGGGAGGGGGCAGTGACCAAGTGATTTGGGGATAAATTAATCCCGGGACTTAGGCGCTGAAGATCCAAATGACTCAGGTCTGAGCTTCATCCACTTTGAAACCACGAGATCCTGCAACCTCAAGACCCTGCAGCCGAGGCCCCCAGGCCCGCACGGGAGATGACGATTGAGTGTCGGGGAGTTCGGGATCAAAGGGCTCTGTGAACAGGATCAGGGTTTCGGATCCTGAGCCTTGAGGGGACTCAGTCGGGGCTCGGTCGGAAGTACTCACCTCCAGCCACCGGCCCGCGCCTCTCCCACCGCCGGGCGCCGCCCCAGCCTTCCCTTGACACCATTGGGAGTCTGGAGGCGTGGACCAATCAGAACTCTCCTCGTGTCTCCAGCCCATCCGACCCCCACTTCCAGTTGCTGCTCTAGAGAGCTGGGGGTGGGTCCTCTTTACGGCGACCCAATGGCATTGCAGGCCGAGAGCCGTGTGGGCCGGCGATTGGCTGCGTCGCCGGCACTGTCAAGAGGCGGATTGGCCGGCTGCAGAGAGCACCCCGCTTGAGCCCGAGGTGGTCGAGCGGCGCTGTGGGGATGTGGAGGTGCGGCGGCGGAGCCGTCGGATCGGCGCTGCTGGGGCTGCTGCTGGCCCTCTCGGTGCCGGACAATGGTGTCGTGGAGGCCAGTGCGGGGCTCGTGACCTGTGGGTCAGTGCTGAAGTTGTTCAACACGCAGCACAGGGTGCGCCTGCACTCCCATGACATCAAATACGGATCTGGTGCGCGGACGGAAGACGGAGGCATTTCCGGGGGGGCGAATCCGGGGCTGGGAGTTTGAAGGCGGGGTGAGGGGGCGGCGTGAGGGGGCGAGGGGGTGAGAAAGTGGTTGTGGGGTGGGACAGGGAACTTGGGAGTCGGGCGCGGGAGGCTGAAATTGTTGAGGAATCGTGGGGCAATGGCGGGGGTTTGAAGGGTTCGTTGGGGTATTCTGGACTTCTGGACGTGGGTCTCGGGGACTGTGGTCTAGGGACTTGGAATTCGGCTGGGGCCAAGGATGCGGATGTGGGTTCCCACGGTGAGGTGTTCGGGAGAGTTTATGGTGTCCCGGGACCGGGTTCGGGAGTTCCGGAGTTAATGGCGACCCCTTGTGGTGTCGCTCCTCAGGCAGCGGCCAACAGTCGGTGACCGGAGTGGACTCGTCTGACGACGCTAATAGCTACTGGCGCATCCGCGGTGGCTCAGAGGGCGGGTGTCCGCGCGGGTCCCCGGTGCGCTGCGGGCAGGCGGTGCGGCTGACTCACGTGCTTACGGGCAAGAACCTACACACGCACCACTTCCCGTCGCCGCTGTCCAACAACCAGGTGAGGCTCCTGGGGAGTGTCTGAGGGCTGGGGCAGCATCTGACTGACCTTTAAGCATTATTTCACTTCCTCTGAATCCCAGTTTCCGCTGTGAAATGGGGGTTTCAATTCAGAAATGTTTACTAAGCGCACCCTCTGGGGTCGCAGAGGTGAGTAGCTAAAGTCTCTGGCCTGCTCCCAGTTCTTCTACGCATAAATAAGTAAATAAACTATTAAAACCAAAGGGGTCTTGCCCCCAGGAGCTCTCAGTTCTGTGCTGAGACTGACAGAAAGAGTAATCCTGGATAGCTGGATAGCGTCTCTCCTGGGGGAGTTTCACACAAGAGGGGAATCCACAAGGTCTTCTGGGTCAGAAACCAGGGAAACCCTGTAGGGGAAGAGGAACTCAGGGCTGGGTTTCATGGGATCAGTAAGAGTTCTCCAAACGACAGGGAAAAGAGGGGCTTTCCAGATGTAGTATTTGGGGGAGTAGAAGAGTAAGTTTGGGATAGAACTCTTGGTTGTCAACCTGAGGGGTTGGACTTTCTGCTGAACAGGTGTCAGGGGGCTAGTTCAGACAGGGGAGAGGAAGAAGCTTTAGCTTGTGTGCATGTGTTTGAAGAACCTGTGTAGGGGGACACCTACTAGGTACTGGGGATTGTGGTGTCCCATTTTACAGCTGTGGAAACTGAAGGTCAGAGAGATGAAAATAAGGACCTGAGGCTCAGTGCCCGCGGTGTGAGTGCCACTGCCAGGATAGTGACCATAGAGGAATCAATGTGCCCTCTGTGGTGACCCATTTCCCTCCCTCCCATAGGAGGTGAGTGCCTTTGGAGAAGACGGTGAGGGTGATGACCTGGACCTGTGGACAGTGCGCTGCTCAGGGCAGCACTGGGAGCGGGATGCTGCTGTGCGCTTCCAGCATGTGGGCACCTCTGTGTTCCTGTCAGTCACCGGCGAGCAGTATGGGAGCCCCATCCGTGGGCAGCATGAGGTACATGGCATGCCCAGTTCCAACACACACAATACGTGGAAGGCCATGGAAGGCATCTTCTTCAAACCCAGCGGGGATCCCTTAGCAGGTCACGATGAACTTTGAGTGCTGTCAATGGGTGGATGAAAGACACCAGAACAGGGTACCTGCAAGGCCATTCTTGGTGGAGACTTTGGGTTTATAGGGCTTCTTAGGGGCCCTTGTGATTAAAGAATATTTGTCTGTGATTGTGTTTTGTTGTGAGCCTGGAAGTAACCAGAAGATATTTGCCCTCCCTGACCCAGTTCAACAACTCTTTCTCAGTGTAAAACCTCTGTCTCCAGCACAGCTTCACGGCCAAACCCATTCAAACCTTTTTGGTGCTCTTTGATGCTCTTCAACACTGCTCCAGTCCATCACAGCCTCTTGTGTACCCTTAGATGATCTGATGGAAAGTGAGCCCAGTTCCCCAGCCCCTGAGCTTCAGGAACCTTCCCTTTAAGGACTGGGACCAGGGCCTTAGCTATGATGGGACACAAGCCTTCTGGCCCCCTAGCCCCCTGAAGTGAGTCCCCTGTCATCCTAGCACCCCTTCCCTAGCATTTATAGCAGTCTTGACACTTGTCTTTGAGCAAGCAGTAGGCCATCTGCCCATCTGCTGGAATCTAGCATCACAAACTTCCCTCTCTCACAAGGTGCCAGTCTGCTAGCTCATGTGGCATCTCAGTTGTCCATTGTGGCCTGCCAAGGTCCCAAGGAAATATCCAAACTTCAAAAGATATTGAAAGGGAAGGTAACTACAAAGGACTGTCTGAAGATACCTGAGGCTTCTTTGGATCTTTGTAAAGATATTTGGACAGGCAAAGCAAAAACAGTAGGTGTGTCCTAGTAAAGTTAGCTCTGCTGTTGTGTGGGTGACCTCTAGAGGTGACAGCTGAGATTACAGTCTTATTGGACTTTCTATCTCAGTTTAAGGAATCTGTTGGGGTTAGAGGGTGATGTTTCTTGAATGAGAATTAAAATTTCCAAGGAGAGTAAGGAAAAGGAAACCAGTTGAAAGTGATTGTAAAGGCTTTGCAGGAAGGAGGGTCTTGTGAGGCTCTGGACCCATTACTATTTCCTCACCCCAGCTCCTATTCTCAAAAACCCACTCTTGGCCCTCCCACTGCCTAAACTCTTGAGCATTATCTACAAGTCTGCATTCTCTTCTTATTATTGTCTGACCTGATACAGGAATGGAGTGCAAGTAGATTGTTCAGAGTTGATCCAAAAAAATTCTGGAGCAGAGGAATGGATCTGTGAGAGGAGAGAAGACAATCAGTGGAGCTTAACCCCACTCGGGAGCTCTAGAACCCAGTATAGAACACACATCAAAGTTATCTCAATCAAGGATCAAAAAAGGGGGTTAATTTATCCAACCAGAGTGTCTTCCCTCGTTGGCTGGGAGTTACCTGCTGGGTGCAGAAAATTACTATACAGTACTTCCCATTTTGCCTGTACCTTAGGTGAAGGACTCATGCAGTCAGAATAAAGCCCTCAAGTGAGCCGTAGGTGCTAATAGAGAGCATCTTTTCTGTAGAGGTGAGTGTGTCAAGGGGATGTGTATTTGGATACCAACTGTGTAGACCACCTTGTGCAAATCCAAGGCTGTACTTCTCTGGTCCATTCTTGGTCTCTGGGCTGTAAGAGTGTACTTTTGTTCCACTACCTCTAAGTTAAGAGTAGAATCCAGATGCCCTCCCTGGTGGCGCAAGGGATTGAGTGCTGCATTGTGGAGCTTCCGCAGCCACTACAGTGCAAGTTTAATCCCCAGCCAGGAAGGGGACCCACATGGTGCTGCAGACCTCTCCTGCCTTGCCTGCTGCTCCTCTCAGCAGTGTATTTCCGTTGATCTGCCTGTTCTGTTCTCCACTCTGTCTCTGGTGACTCCTGTCTGCCCCCCCCCACCTCTGGCCTGTACCCCAGGTCTTGTATGCATAAATAAATAATTTTTTTTAAAAAGTAAAATCCAACAGTGCACAGCATACAGGAAATGTAGGAATCTTTGGGCAACCATGGAAAAGTGGTGGAAGCAGGTAAGATGGCTCCAGACAGAATGCAGGACAAGACCAAAAATAAACGTAGCAGCAGAGTTCACATTTATTGATCACTAAGTGCTAGTTGTTGGGCCAATGATTTACATAGCAATTCATTTGCTACTAGCAATAACTCTATAAAACAGGTTGAATTACAGCCTCAATTGTGGAGAGCAGACAACTCATGTTCATAAAGATTCAAACTTAGCTCTGGCTGTCTCCAAATCATTTGCTCTATTGGACTGAGAGAAAAATAAAAGGGGCACAGACAAGGACGCGGACACACACGAATTACATGAGCATCAGGCAATGTGTATCCTTAACCAGTCATCAGCTCAGGCTAGGCACTTACCGACAAGCTGAATCTCCCGGACCAAGTTATAGAAGAATACAAGAACACAGCTAAAACAATTTCCCTTTACCTCCCACAGACAACCCCTGCCCCCCGGGGTTTTCCCCCCAAATCCCACCCCCCCTCCACCCTCCCCTCCCCAACGCAAGACTTCACGGCACCGGGGCACCGGGTCTCAGCAGCCCAGATCCATGCGGGTGACTTCATGCAAATCGCATACCGGTCAAGCCCAGCAGCTTTGGGGTTGGGAGAGCAGGTGAGGCCACCCCAGTCAGGAAGCCTAAATGTCTTGCTCTGGGAGCAATTTCAGCACGAAAACGAAGCAGCCTGCGACCGGCTACAACAAGGGCTAGACGGCTTAACCGCGCGGGTTTGGGTATTTCACGGGTTCACAGCCACCTCCGCAGGGGGCTCATCTGCACGGTTTGACCCTACTCCCACCGGGTTTCAAGCGTTCTTGGAGGCGCTGCTAGAAAACTCGCTGAGATTGCAGCTGAGAAAAGGCGGGCAAAGTTCCTTTTGACAAGTTGTGAATGGGGAGAAAGTGTTTGCAGAACTCATTGTTAAAACCAAGGAGCCGGAGACGCCGTCGGCGCCCAGCCAATCCGGGCCCGGAGGCTATTTTGAAATCGCTCCATTTCCACCCAATAGGCGCGCGGGACACGAAGTCCCGCGCCGGCGCCGGCCAATGAGCGAAACATTTTGCAAAGAAGCCAGGGGCCGGCCCCTGCCTTCTGTCAGCGGGTTAAAGATGGAGCCGGCGGGCGAGAGGGCGCCACGAGGTTCGAGGTCGTTCGGGTGGGGAGCAGGGGGGCCGAAGACTGCCAGGACTGCTCTACCGCTGGCCTTCCGCGTCCTGCAACGGCCCCTGGCGGAAGAGCTGTCCCGCCTCGTGAGTAGCAGGGTTCGAAGTGGGGGGCGCGGGCAGGACTCCCTACCTCGCTGGACCGTGTGGAGTGGCGCAGCCGGCACCCCGGTCGCGCTTTCCGAGCAGGAGACTTAGAAAGATCGGGGAACTCTCTGTGCCTGTGCTCCGCTCTGGCCGCCGGACAGAAAAAGCAAAACCAACCAACCAACCAAACAAACAAACAAACAAAAAAACTGTTCGAACAGAATAGGAGCCCAAGCCTGGTGCTGGGGGGCTGAGGGAGCAGGGACGCATGGTCCTTGAGAGCGGCCAGCCTTCTCCCGGAGTCCCGGGCTGGTTGAAGGCGCAGGGTCGTGGGCTGTTCCCACCCCAATCGGGATGCGAGTGGACTTGGGTCTGCGGTTGAGTGTGAGGCCCTTTCCTTTGTGTACGCGCCCCCTCCCCCGTCCGCTCCTCCTCCGCTGGGACCACCCTTCCAACCCACTCCCTTCAACCCCCAGTCTGGTGCCTTTCCTGTGAAATCTGGAATGTTCTGGGGAAGGTCCCGGTGGCCTGGGTCCAGAGGTACTGGAGGAGGGCAACCCCGCTGAAATCCTCCTCTAGGCTTTAATGTGCAGCTTGGGGGCTCCAGACCCACACTCTAGAGTTGAGCTTCCCACCCTGCCTATATTGGGGGCCATGGGGTACCCCCTGCTGGCTGCAGGTGCTCTGACTAGGTTGCACTACTGTGCTCTAAGAAGCAGTGCAATGATATTGTCAAAGCATCTGGGACCAGCCTTGGAGACACCCCTCCCCCACATCACCTCCCCCCTTTCTTCTCCGCCCCACCTCCACTGGCCCATTAGGCCTACTGGCCCTTCCTTGCCTCCTACCCAGCTCACTCCCTTCTCCATGGAAACTTGAGTTTGCCTCCTGGCCTGGGCCTCTGGGGTCAGAGGGCACCCTTCCCCCAGGCAGAGGCCCAGCCCCTGTGAGCTGCATTCTTGGTCTCAGATCCTTAACCTCCAGTGACAGACCATCTGGGAAGGCACTGGCAGGCCTGCCTGACACTCTTTCCCTGTTGCACTACTGTGGGCTACTGGGAAGCAGTGCAATGATGAAAGGGCATTGGTCAGGCCCAGCCTACCACCCACAGTGCCTTGGGGGAGGGAATTTTGCTCCTCACTCCATTTGCCAGCAGATAGGCGCAAGTGCAGAGTTGAACTGGACCCCTGTCAGGGGATCAGGTGAGTGCAGAGCTGGGGAATCATCCCCCGAAGCTCTTCATCTGGGTCATGGCAGGCAGATGCAGGAACAGAGACCCCAGATTTAGAAAAACTCCGGTTTGATGAGGCTCTTTCTATACCAGCTCCCACAGTAAGGCTGGGAACTTCAGATTTGGTCAGGGCCTTATGTAGAAATAAGGGCCAACTACTTTGCATGGACCAGGTCTGATAACTTCCGGTCTAGCTCAACCCTGACCACATAAAAGCAAACTGCACACAGATCGCCTTGAAGGTTCAGGGAGGCCAGGCTCTGGAGAGAATTTCTATATTTTCAGCAGGAGTATCTGGGATGGACGGATGAACTTGGGATTCAAAGCCTGTAGGTGATGCCACCACCCATGCCAGTTTGTTCTCTTACAGGGCGATATACTGCCTGGAGCCTACAGGAAGGACTGTGAGGCACCTGGCACTTTCACCCTCACATTTGGAATTGGGGGCTTGAAGCTGAACTGCCAAGGAGCCTGACCCCAGGCCTGCTGTGGGGTTACCTCCGCCATCAAGACATGACACAGTGCAAAAACATTTTACGTGCTCAGTGACGGTCATTCAAGCCTGTTTCCTTCTCAAGGAGACCTCTCAAGGTCTCTGGGTGGTTGTTTAGGAATAGCCCTCATTCCTGGTTGAGACACCACTTTCACCCCCACTGGAGAAGAGAAGCCCTGGCAACCACGGGGAGGATGAGTGATAATGACACTCTTAGGCCTGGCCCCTTGGGGCTCCTCAAACCCAAGGCCACCTGATTCAGACCCATGTTCCCTTCCCCTGGGCTCTAGGTGCCGTGGCTAGAGGTAGCTACCCCTTACTCCTCTGCAGATTCTGTACCCACTGACCAGAGAATTCCGTGCAGGAGACTTGTCCTTGCTGGGCTGGGGGTGGGAGTGTGAATTCAGTGCTCTGTTCCCCTCTATGGGAATCCTTCCCTGGGTTCCATGACATCCATTTTCCCTCCAGTAGAGCCGTTTAGATCACAATTTTCTCCTTATGGCTTAAGTCCTCCTGAGGGCAGGGGCCATGTCTTTTTTGAAAATTGCTCTTGGCAGGACCTGACATAAAGGAGAGCCCAGAGCACTTAAAAAATGCAAGTCAATAAAATAACAAGTATAACTAGCAAAACAAGTGGGGACTGCTTCACCTCTCAGAGAATACTTGTTTTTAAAAAGAAATTTACTATTTTTTTTAAGATTTATTTATTTTAAAAGATTTATTTATTTATGCATACAAGAACTGAGGTACAGTCCAGAGGTGTGGGGGTGAGAAAATTCACCAGAGACAGAGTGGGGAACAGAACAGGCAGGTTGACTGAACTTCACTGCTGAGGGGAGCAACGGATGAGGTAGCTGCTGCGCCACATGGGTCCCCTCCCTGGGTGGGGATCGAACTCTTGCTGCAGTTGCTACAGATGCTTCATAGTGTGGTGCTTAACCCCTTGCACCACCAGGGAGGTTTTTTTTTTTTTTTTTTAAATATTTATTTATGCACACAAAGAACTGAGGGTAGGCTGGGGTGTAGGAGGTGAGAGTATTCACCAGAGAAAGAGTGGGGAGCAGAATAGGCAGATTTACTGAAATACATGCTAAGGGGAACAGCAGGCAAGACAGGAGAGTTCTGCTGTGCCATGTGGATTACCTGTCTGACCAGGGATTGAACTCGTGCTGCAGTGGCTGTGAATAGCTTCATACTGCTGTGACTTAACCCCTTGCACCACCGAGGAGGCCCTGAAATTTACTATTTAAAAGAAAAGTTTCATAGTGTAGGTCTCACAGGGTAGGCAGTGGAATGGACATTTGTTTTTTTTTTTAAGATTTACTTATTTATACATACAAGAGCTAGTGTACAGGCCAGAGTCCAGGGCAGTGAGGGGATTCACCAGAAACAGAGTGGGGAGCAGAACAGGTAGACTGAAACACACAGCTGAGGGGAGCAGCGGGTGAGGCAGTGGAATGGACATTTGAACCCAGCCTTGAGTCAGCCTTACCCCTAGGCAAGCTTGATACACAGGCTAGACCTTCTTTGCTTGTCCTTGCCTTGCTCTCTGACCTCTAAGTAGGAGAAGGTGAGTTGCTGCCTCCTATACTGGGGAAAGCTGAGGCTGACGAAAGTTTGGTGATGGAAGGTGAAAAATCTTTAGGCACACCCCATGAATCGGGGCAGTGGGGCCTGGAGGAATCAGAAGGAAGCAGTCCAGCTTGCACCCAAAAGTAAGTGACTAGGGTAGATGGCAGTGTCAGCAGATGACCAAGCAGGAGAGGTGGGGAAAAGCAAGTTTCTGGGTGGAAGGGAAGAAGCTCTATGCTAATCTGAATGTATTTGGCATGAGATGCCCAAGAAACATCCCCAGCAGGTCCTTGGATGTAGGTCTGGAGTTTAGGGAGGTCTGAGTCTGAGACGAAGGTTTGGGTTAGTTGAGACACAGAAGGGGGTAAGGTTGTCCAAGATGGTATGAAGACAACTTTGAGAAATGCATGAGAAGATCCTGATGAAGAGGAAACAGTGAGCATAGAGCCAAAAAAGTGATGAAAAGTGGGTTAGAGGCTAGACGCCGGAGAAGGGTGGTTGTGATTGCTGGAGAGGAAGAGGCTGAAAGTTCAGGACAAGGTAAGGGCTGAGTCAAGACCTGGAGGTTTTGCCTAGTCGGTTAGAAGCCAAAGGAGGAGGAGAGGGAGCCTGCAGGCCGGCTGAGGGGACCTTAAGTTGGAAGAGTTCGGGCCCTGGCCCTCTGTGTGGCCAAGGGCCAGCCCCCAAGCAGAATGCACTCAGACCCCACACGGAGAGCAGCAGCACCAGCCCCTCGAAGGCCCAACAGCGCATGCCCAGAGCGCCTTGCATTGTCACGTGCAGCCTTCTCGCGGGGACTGACCTCTGTCCGCGATCTCCAGGGGGATTGGCTGGAACGGTCGGGGCGGGTGGGCTAGGGCGGCTGTCGCAGAGGGAGCCTGCGGGTGCGGGAGAGAGCGGGTGCGGGACCGCCCTGGGGGGCCCTGCTGCTCACTGTGACCTGAGGCTCGGCCCTCCGGAGCGTCCCTTTCCGCGGCCCCTGGTTGACTGGGGTTGGCGCGCGGGGACCCTTGGTAGAACTACTCCGACAGCCACCCCGTCCCCCAGGCGGCCCTAGCCCGCCCCCAGTCCCTCTCGGATGGAGGTCCTGGACGAGTTCGACAACGAGTGCCCCCAGAGCGTGACCTTCTGCCAGCTCATCTCCGAGGAGGACTTCGAGAGGCAGGCGGCTACCTACACTGAGCGCGCGCTGCGCCGCCTCTTCCGAAGCATCGACCGCAACCCGGCGTTAGCAGAGAGGGCGGTGCGCCTGGGCAAGCAAGCGGAGTGCGAGCGGCGCGGGCTCCTCTCCTTCCTCTGGGTGCGGGCCGGCGGGCGGGGCTGCGGAGGCGCGACCTGGAGGGTGTGGGGTCGTCAAGCGGTGTTGGGTCCTGCGGAAACCTGGACAGCCCAGCTTTGGGGCAGTGGGGCAAGCGGGCATCTCACTCACTGGGCTTCCTCTGCCCTGCCTCTTCCACCGTTGCAGGCAAAGTTCTTTTGTGCGGTCCAGGGGGAGCTGAACTATTGCAACAGCATGGACACCCTGGAGATGCACCAGCGCCTGGAGCAGCTCAAGAGGCGCATCCACCGCGCGCACCTCTACTCCCAGGGTGAGGCTCAACCTTTACCTGGCTCCTACCACCCAGGAAATCTGACTCAGGAGCCACTTGTCCCGGGTCCTGTGCTTAGTTAGCTTTTTTTTTTTTTTTAAGCTACTTACTTTTAAAGTCTTTATTATGAAAATGAACATACGACTTGTGACTACGGTGACCGCCCAAGTACCTGCCACCCAGCGCCAGCAGCTATCCCCATTTTGCCACGCTTGTTTCGTTCTCTTTTACCCCCTCTTTCATTTCCTGGAGCATTTTAAAGGAAATTGAAGACATCATTGTACTTCTGAATACTTCAGAATGCTGCTGCTTCATTTTATTTTATTTTATTTTATTTTATTTTATTTTATTTTATTTTATTTTATTTTATTTTATTTGTGTAAGAGCTGGCCAGAGGTGTGGGGCGGGGATGAGAGGGTTCACCAGCGACAGAGTGGGGGAGCAGAATAGGTGGATTGACTGAAATACACTGATGAAGGGAGCGGGGAGTCTCAGGGGAGACAGGAGAGGTCTGCTGTGCCATGTGTCTTAGCTCCCTGGCTGGGGATCAAACTCATGCTGCGGTGGCTGCCTATAGCTTGATAGTCTGACACTTAACCTCTTGTGCCAACAGGGAGGCCCCTAGAATGCTTCTTAATCTGAAAAATTAGGAAATTATTTACACCTGACATAATTGACAGTTTTCTCATATTACGTGATACAGTCTACTTAGTCCCTCAGTATATTAGTCGGAGCTGGGGACAGTGTCCACAGAAATCTTTCTACACTTGGTCTGTCATGTCAGAATCCAGGAGGCCAACACACCACGTTAGGGCTCTAAGGGTTCTTTTCCCTACAGTGACCGTATAATCTATGTCCTCATCTGGATACTTCTTAGAGTAAAATGTAAAAGGGTCTTTTTAGTGGCTACACAGGACTGGCAAATGAGGATCCATGCTGTATCTGTTGAAGTCTCTTTTGAGGTGGGTGACCCTCACTTTTCCCTCCTGTGCCACTGACTTTAAGAACTGCACTAGCCTTTGGATCCCAACTTATGCTTTTTTATCTGTAGCCATGGTGATCTGGTGGTGTGTGATTTGTCGTTCTCTGCTTGTATTTTTTGACTGTCGCTCTAGAACATTGATTTGATGCTGGCTCAGTTCTTCCCATGTGTCTTTGCTCAGTGACAACACTATACTAGTGCTGGGGTTACTTGCCCATATCACGTGGGGTGCTGGGCTCACCTGGGGCTTCCTCTTTCTGGGATGTTTCATGTGAGTGCTTCTTATCACCATTTCATCTTACAGTTGGACCCCAGGGTGTGTAACTCCTATCACAGCGTACTGAGCTATTAGCGCTGACATTATTTATCCCTGTTTTGTAGGAGAGGAAACAGACTTAGGTCAGTCGCCTTGCTTGCCAGGTCACAGAGTAAGTGGGTGAACCTGGACATGAATTAGGTTTGAGTTGCTCTGGGGCACTGCCTTTTAGCCTCTTGGCCACTTCCATGACACTGGTTTTCCTAGATGAACCTTTCTGGTTGACTGTATGAGAAACTTAAAAACACCCACTTTGCTGGTAGTTTCCAACTTTTGACAGTAGAAAGAGGCAGATTCACTGAATACAAAGGGAAGTCCTAAGTGGAGAGAGTAGAAGGACCTGGCTCTTGGCGCCTGCCTTGCAAAGATTCTCTCCCTAAGGCCACCTCTGCAAGAACTCCTTCTTGTGGAATTCCTCAGGGAGGATCCTTTGCACAAGGATGGCCCTGGCACTGGGTGAGTCAGTGGACATACTCTCCAGCACCTGGATACCCCATGATGGTGCTGGCTGAGTTGAACTTTACAGGATGCTCGCTTAGGTGGGCAGATCAGCCTACCCAGGCTAAGCCCAGCTCTCCTTGGTGATGACTGTCACTTTCCATGAAATTCTGCTTTGAAGGCAGTCTGGGTGTGGATTCTGCCTATGCAGAACTAGCTGTACAGTCTCTAGTTCTGCTTGTGAGATAGATGAAAGTACGTGCACTCTGTTGGTGGTTGTGGGGTCATCTGCACGGTGCGTCTTGGCTCCTGTCCACAGTGAGTCTAGACGTTGTTACGTGGTGTCAGCTGGGGACTGCCTCACCTCTCTGTTGGAGGGGCCATGTAAAGACCCCACACTATTGTGTTTGCTTCCACTCCACCCTATTCTGGTCACAGGTAGCACTGATGGTGTTTTTGTGTTGACACCTTTTGTCATAGCTGCCAAGAAGAAGAGAAGAAAGTCAAAACTGAAGAAACTAGAACCCATCCTCTTGCGGGACCAGTCCACCTCCCCGTGCCTGCCACGAGCACAGCTGCCGCCTCCACCACCTGCCACCACTGTGACTTCTGTGGTGGCCGCATCATCCCCTTCCTACACCATGCCCAAGGTCTTTGGCCCCTTCTCTCCGCTATCCAGCAAGTCGGTCAGTAATCTAGAAGAGGCAGCCTCTGCCTGTCCCCTCCCTCAAATCACTCCAGTGACTTTTAGAACTTTGTTTTTAAGCAGCAGAACCCTTTGCAGACAAATTCTAGTAGCATGGCAGTGGATCAAGCTAATAAAAGGGGGCTATTCTGGTGGAAGAGTGGGGTTGAATGTTTAGTGGGGTTGAAGGCACAGAGGTGCACTTGTTTGATCTCAAGTTAGCAAGACCACCCCAGTGCACTGGGAGCCCTCTCCCTGCTCTGTAAAGGAAGACTCCTAGGACTCACAAGGGGCAGGTGGAGAACCATGTCTCTTCCAGGGATCGAACTCTTGCTGCAGGGGTTGGAGATAGCTTGCTAATGCCGAGACTTGAACCCCTGTGCCACTAGGGATGTAGTTGCTGAATGAATGAAAGCCACATAGTTCTCATAGTTCTCCATAAGGTGCTTTTCTTCATGGATAGTCCCCAAAGATTTCCTTTGTTTCCTGTAGATGGAGGAGAAATTGGAAGTTTCAGGGCGTGACATGAAGATAAATTGGACTAACCTGGCATCACATCCAAAGAGGTAGAAGGAATTTATTCTGAGATTGATGAAGAAGGACTATTTGGGGGGATGTTGCCAGACTTGTTTGCCATATCTTCCCCATCTTTTAGTTAATCCTCTCCACCATTGGGATTGGTTGTTCTTACTTTACAGCGTAGGAGTCTGCTAGTGTAGGGTAATCCATGTTACGGAGGTAGGCACTGCAGCTGGAAAGGACTAGAAACTGACATCCCCTTCTCTGCCATCTTGCAGCCACATGGTGGATCTGACTCCTTTGGTTCTCAACCCTGGAGGCTTCCATTTTCCATACCTCACTGGGAATAGTGCGCGCAAGCTCCATGGCCCTGGTTTTCCCTGGTAAGCATGCCTCTGAACTTCCCTGAACGCACCACACTGGCCTGGGCCTGGCCCCTGTCTGGCGTCTGCTTAACATCATAGACTGTGTGCATGAAGGCTAGAAAAATGTTTAGTGTGAAGGTCCCTTCCACTTTCAGGAAGGTTCCTAAAGTATTCAGAAGTGCTGGAAATGTCGCTCCCCCTTCTCAATGTTTGTTATGGTGAGCAATAGAAAACAGCTGTCAGGCAACAGAAAGGGAACAGTTCTACCAACTGGGCCTTGTGGTTTATGTGCATGCATGTTTGCAAAGTGGGGATTTGTTGAATGTGGCATGTGTGTGTGTGTGTGTGTGTTTACCTGTTTTTTCCACTCACCAGTAGAATACTATGATACCAAAGTGTGATTTTTTTCACATTATCTTTATTGAGGTAAAGTTTGTTTATGTTATTCTATCTGCTTTGGGGATTATAGGTGTAAACCTCTACAAATATATATTTTCATACTCTAAAATATGACTTAGACCAGTTGCTTCATTGTGTCAGATGACTTTTTAAAAACTAGTCTATTTTTAAGAGAAATATTTTTAGATTCACAGCAAAATTTGGTAGAAAACAAATTTCCTATATGTCCCCTGCCTCCACATAGGTACAGACTCCCCCATTATCAACATCCCTTACAGAATGTTCTATTAAAATCAGGGAATCTACCCGGACCCATCATGATCACTCAAAATTTATGGTTTTACATGTAGTGTTCATTTTTCATGTAGATTCTGTGATTTGAACAAATATATAGTGGTAAGGGTTTCCATTGTTATTCATCTCCCAACCACTGTCAACTACTATCTTCACAATTTTGCCCTTTCCAGAATATTGTATGATTGGAATCCTACAGTGTGTATCCTTTTCAGATTGGCTTCATTCACTTAGTAATATGCATTTAAGCCTCATTCATGTCTCTTC
The DNA here is from genome assembly GCA_019455555.1 of Galemys pyrenaicus. Taxonomy (NCBI): domain Eukaryota; kingdom Metazoa; phylum Chordata; class Mammalia; order Eulipotyphla; family Talpidae; genus Galemys; species Galemys pyrenaicus. Next base: position 13,897,412 of record JAGFMF010011418.1, on the reverse strand, counting down.
AAGGTTCGGTAGCTCATTTATTTTTAGCTATAAATAATATTGCATTGTCTGGATGTACCAGTTTATGCAGTCACCTATTGAAGAACATCTGGGTTGCTCCCAAGTTTTGACAATTTTGAATAAAGCTGCTGAAAGATCCAAATGAAGGTGTTTGTGTGTGGACATGAGTTTTCAACTTGTTTGGATAAATGCCAAAGAACACAATTGCTGGATCCTATGGTAATACTATATTTATAAGAAACTACCAGGCTATCTTCCAAAGTCAGTGTGCCATTTTGTATCCCACTGACAATGAATAAGACTTCAGACTGACTTTTTATGTAATATATAAAGATGCTTTACCCAAGCACCTTCCTGGTGGCGCAGAGGTTAAAGTCTCAGAGTTACCAAGCTATAGTAGCCACTGCTGCATGAGTTTGATTCGCAGCCAGGGAGCTGACCCATATGGCACAGCAGACCTGTCTTGCCTCACCCGGTACTGTCCTCAGTGTATTTCAGTCTATCCACTTTTATTTTCTTTTTTTTTTATAGATTTATTTATTTATGCATACAAGAGCTGGGGTACAGGCCAGAGTTATGGGAGGTGAGAGGATTGACCAGAGACAGAGTGGGGAGCAGAACAGGCAGATCGATTGAAATACACTGCTAAGGGGGCCTCCCTGGGTTAAGCAACACACTATGAAGCAAACCGCAGCCACTGCCACACGAGTTCAATCCCTGCCGCCAGCCAGGGAGGGGCCCACATGGCACAGCAGACCTCTCCTGCCTCGCCCGCTGCTCCCCTCGGCAGTGTGTTTCAGTCAGTCTGCCTGTTCTGCTCCCCACTCTGTCTGGTGAATCCTCTCACCTCCTGCGACTCTGACCTGTACCCCAGCTCTTGTATGCATAAACAAATAAATCTTTAAAAAAAAAAAAAAGAAATACACTGCTAAGGGGAGCAGCAGGCGAGGCAGTAGAGGTCCCCTCCCTGGCCGGTGATCGAGCTTGCATCACTGTGCTGTGGATGCTTCACAGTGCAGCACTCAACCCACTGCACCTCAAGGGAAGCCCCTATCCACCTGTTCTGCTCCCCACTCAGTCTCTGGTGAATCCTCTGACTCCCCCAACCTCTGACCTACACCCCATTTTTTCTATGTATAAATAAATATCTTTTTTTTAAAAAAAAAGTGGTTTACCCAAGGGACACCTGGAGAGTAAGCAGACCTTTAAGTAATGTTTTTCCCTTCCTTAGCAGAATAAAAGATCTATAGATTAGGAGTATTGGGATGTACACTATATACCTATCGAAAAGTCTAAAGAGAATCCTGTGTTGTCAAAGCTGTAGGAAGAGACTCATTTTTGCTGGGAAAATATTACAAATTGGCTTAGTTCTTTTTTCAACAAATACTTTTATTGAGATAACTCACATAGCATACAGTTTACCTATTTAAAGTGTCTTTATCACCAAAAGTCCATAGTTAGGACTTATTTTGGTGCTGTACAGTCTGTGGGTTGGATCTCTTTTTGTTTGATAACCACTCCATTTTTGCCCATTCATGAATTGATGAACATTTATTTCATAATTTTCTCCTTTTTTTGGCTATTATGAATAATGCTTTTATGAACATTTTTGTGAAGACATAATTTGCAGTTTTCTTGAATGTACTTTTTTTTTAAAAAAAGATTTATTTTTATTTATGCATACAAGAACTGGGGTATAGGCCAGAGGTGCAGGGGGTGAGCGTGTTCACCAGAGACAGAGTGGGGAGCAAAACAGGCGGATCTACTGAAACACACTGCTGAGGGGAGCAGTGGGCAAGACTGGAGAGGTCTGCTGTGCCATGTGAGTTAGCTCCCTGGCCGTGGATTGAAGTCATGCTACAGTGGCTGGTAATAGTGAAATAGGGGTAGTGGAGAGGGCTTTGAGTCGAAAGCCCCTAAAACCCAAAAAGGCCACAAGGCTACAACCCAGAACCAAGGACTATAGTAATAGGGACTACAGCCTAACAGAGGACAGTGCCCAATAAGAGGACAGGTTTCTGTCTGTGGGCTCTCACCCATGCGCACAGTTGCAAGAGACCTCAGGCTCCAGGAACAACAACCATGGGGTTTATTTAACAGGGGAAACAAAAAGCTTACTGTAGCCACACATGACTGGCTGCTTCACCCAGATAGCATCAGTGATGGTCATCACTGGCCACCAGTAGTGACCAATGGAAAGCACTGGTCAGTGGCGATGTCCACTACTGGTCCTGCAGAGGCAGTGTCAGAGATACCTAGTGTTAACAGCTCTTGTGAGTTGTTGGGTTACACCAGTAACAAACAGCTCCTTGAGACACCAGGCCCAGGACGTTTGGTGCTCCTTTCAGTCAATGTCAAGAGAGAGGACTGAGGCCCAGTCTCTGGCAGTCTTTCAGCCTCTCTCCCCTCCTCAGAGGGTAGCTGCTGGATGCTTCCCTTCTTTCTTTGGAGGCTAGAACTGTCTTCTCTTCAGGGGCTCACCTCCTCCTCTTCAGGGCTCTTCCTCCAGACTCCTTCTCCGGGGCCTCCCAGGGGCCCTCTGACCCTGGCTTATATCCACTTTCAGGATGCTCCACCCACCAGTCTGATTGGACCATTTTTCAATCCTGTGGCTGATTGGTCTGGAAGTACCAGTTTATGTAGTCACCTATTAAAGGATGTCTGGATTATGGAATACATAATCCAGGAAGTGCATTTTACATAAAAGGGCTCTGCCACAACTGACTGTGGTGAGAAGTGGGGTCCTGGTAAAAATCAACTCATAGCTTGCATCTGAATTGGTCCATTCCAAGATCCAAGAAGTACATTGTTAAATAAAAGGTCTCTGAGGAGCAACTGCCACATTGTGGCAGAGCATTAGGGCAAGAGAACACCACTGTTCCTGCTGGCTCCCAGCATTGAGTCGGCTAGGTTCAATTGCTTGATAGTGCTGAGACTTTAACCCTTCTGCCATCAGGGAGGCCTTCTTGGGTATACTTTTATGAGCTGAATTGTTGAATCACATAATAACTAGGTTTAATATTTTGAGGAAGTGCCAAAGGCCCAAGTTTCTTATCAGATATATATAGTTTTTTTTTTTTTAAGATTTATTTATTTATGCATACAAGAGCTGGGGTACAGGCCAGAGGCACGGGGGTGGGGGTGAGAGGATTCACCAGAGAGAGAGTGGAGAACAGAACAAGCAGATAGACTGAAACACACTGCTAAGGGGAGCAGCAGGTGAGGCAGGACAGGTCTGCTGTGCCATGTGGGTCCCCTCCCTGGCTGAGGATCGAGCTTGCACCGCTGTGCTGTGGATGCTTCACAGTGCAGCACTCAACCCCTCACGCCACCAGGGAGTCCCTTATCAGATATAGTATTTGCAATTATTTCTTCTCATTTTGCAATTATCTTTTCACTTTTCCATGGTGTCCTTTGAAGCACAAAATTGAAGGCTTATTGTTTTTGAAAGGCAATTTGTCAAAAATCAGGACTCAGAAGTCCTCAAATTCTTAGACTTAGTATTTTCAGTCCTGCAAACTAGTCTCAAGGAAGTGATTAAAAGGCAAAAAGAGCCACTATATATAATAAAAATGATTATGTTTCATCACTTAAAAATAAAGAAAAACTGGAAATAACTACATTCACAAATTATGGATACTATTCATACATTAAAATGATAAATATGATTAAAAAATATTATGTAGAATTGTGTCCAAGTGGAACACGAGGCTATCAAATCAGATCAGAATGAGGTGGGTAGGAAGGTGACTGCTGGCAATGTGACAGGGGGTTTTCGGTGTTGTTTAATAGACAATTTTAAAAGTAAAGCATTGTGCTTTATTAAAACCTCACAAAACAGTAGTACCACACAGTGAGGCTAGGTCATTGTTAGGTGTTTTTATTGAGCTATTTAGCATTTCTAGGTATTGTTTTTTGTTTTTAAAGACTTATTTATTTATTCTTACAAGAACTGTGGTACAGGCGAGAGGTATGGGGGTGAGAGGATTCACCAGACAGAGTGGGGAGCAGAACAGGCAGATAGACTGAGACACACTGCTGAGGGGAGCTGCAGGCAAGATAGGAGAGGTCTGCTGCACCATGTGGGTCATCTTCCTGGTCAGGGATTGAACTTGTGCTGCATGGCTGTGGGCAGCTTCCTAGTGCTGCTACTTAACTTCTTACGCCACCAGGGAGGCCCTAGTATCATTTTCTAAAGTTGGATTCAGTTAGACACTTTAGATTCTAAAGTGTGATTCAGTGACCAGTATTCAGTGTAGTTTATGGGGTTAACATCTCATTCTGAATTTCAGATTTCTTGAAGTGGAACTATAAGGGAAAGGATATAAGGTGTTTTCAAAAGAACTACCTTTTTTCAGATTCTAAAATTATATGTAGTTACATATTGTTTACATGTTTGTTTATATTGTCACTACACCATTTACATGTTTGATGTATTTACATACCTTGCAATTTTTTTCTCATGCAACTTTCCCCCCAAAAATTATGTTTATTGAGGCAGAGCAGGTTTACATTTTTGTATCTGCTGTGGGGTTTATAAGTTCAAACTCTACAAATTATACTTTCAAACCCTGTCCACCACCAGAGACCCAGCAGTCCTCCACCATGTTCCACTGTCCCCTTCCCCGTCCTGTTCCCACCTGCCACCCTTCCCCTTTGGTTGCCCCAGTTTTGCAGTCAGATGTTAAGAATGTAACATAAAGAAGATACCACTCTTATTCCCATTGTCAGAAATAACTACTGTTAGCATATATTTGTCTTTTGATGCAGGTTTCCCCCCCACAATACACATGTATGTCCTTAGAGTAGTTTGTTACATAATTGGGAACATCTTGTTAAGCAGTTTTGTATTTAGTTCTGGAATGGTTTTCTTCCTGTGTCATTAAAAATACCTCTAAGTGGGCCTCCCTGGTGGCGCAAGGGGTTGAGCCCCGCACTGTGAAGCATCTGTGGCCGCTGCAGCACGAGTTCGATCCCTGCTGCCGGCTTGGAGGGGACCCACATGGCGCAGCAGACCTCTCCTGCTTCCCCTGCTGCTCCCCTCAGCAGTGTACTTCAGTTGATCTGCCTGTTCTGCTTCCCACTCTGTCTCTGGTGAATCCTCTCAATGCGCCTCCCTACCTCTGGCCTGTACCCCAGCTCTTGCATGCAAAGCTAAATAAAATCTTGGAAAAAAAAAAACAAACAAAAACCTCTAAGTTCACCAATAGTAACAGATGCAAAATACCCCCATTGTATGGAACACCATTTACTCAACATTCTTGTTTATCAAAATATTTCATTAATGAACAATTTTTAGAGTTTTGGTATAGTGTTTTCTGAGTGAGCTGTGCTTTAAAGAAATCATTAAAGAAATAGGTTATTTTTAATTGCTTTTGAAAAGTTTACAAAAACAGAAACTATCATATGGGGAAAAGTTCACAACACATAAATGGATATATAAACTCTAATAAGAGACCCTGCTGCTGTGAGTCCTGCAGCTAAGACTTTCATGTGTAGCCTTTCAAACGTTTTTTTTCTACTTACACATATATACCTAGACACACAAATATACTGCTTACTTTTTTAACCATACCATAATCACATTGCATGTACTTCTCAGCAATGTACTTACTCTATTATTGTACCACTGGGGTATCTTCACCTAACTCGTACCCTTTAAACAGCTGCAGAACAGTCCACTGTATGGCGGGGTGGTTCTTCTTTTTTTTTAAAAAGATTTATTTATTTATGCATACAAGCACTGGGGTACAGGCCAGAGGTGTGGGGGGTGAGAGGATTCACCACAGAGAGCGGGGAG
>JAGFMF010011418.1:13857067-13891539 GCA_019455555.1 Galemys pyrenaicus | reverse complement strand
GTCCCCTCCAAGCCGGCAGCAGGGATCGAACTCATGCTGCAGTGGCTGAGGCTTGCTTCATAGTGCGTTCCTTAACCCACTGCGCCACCGGGGAGGCCCCGGGGTGGTTCTTCTAACCAGTCTCTGACGGATGCTTACATTGCTTACAGGTTTTCACAGCCACAAACATTACTGCAATTAACAGCCTTGAACAGATATTCATGGGAGAGGTTTATGGAAGTAGAAGTGAATTGAGAGTCATCCCACGGCTTGGGGATTTGTCATGCGTACCTCTGGTGGTGCTGTGTGCTGGTGACCCACCTCATGGACGTGTCTTGGTTGTTTCCTGCATAGGTCCTCAGCCTGTAGGGGCTCCCCCAACATCGAGGAGGTGCCATCACCTTCTGTGAAGGCCTCTATCTTTACTCCACCTGTCCTGCTCAAGTTCCAGCCTGTGCCCAGACCCAAAGATGACTCAGAGAATGATCCTGGCAGCGCAGAGTCCGTGCCCCCCAAGAGGAGCCCGTAACCTCCTCCCTACAGACCATGGCTGGAGGAATTAATAAAGTTCCCGTGGAGGCGCCTTCTTTGTATTGGGCTCCCTAGGGCCTGTGCAATCCCAGGGGCTCCCTCCAGGGGCCATCATATTAGCACAAGTCTGAGCCTGCAGACAGTAGGTGGTCAGGTCAGCACTATTGAGAAGTCTCCTCACTTGTACTCTGACATGGGATTTTAGCCATGTGCACTCTGAAATGAGTGAGGAAAGGGTATTGGCCTTACTTTCCGTGACTTCATGGCCCTTTTGCCACTTGATCCCACTGAGTTGAAGTCTATTCTTTTTCCTACATCTGGCCCCTAAGCACAAGTCTTAGTGGGAGCCCAGGTTTGGAAACAGTGATCCCTTACCTGGAGAAAAATGAGCTGATGTATCAGTTTTCAACCTGGTACCTCCAAAAGGAATTTTAGATATGTGACTCATTGTCACTGCTAGTCTTAGAATCAAGCCTGCATGTGATTCCCCCAAAATGCTTGATGACTGTGGGACATTAGCAGCTATTCATTGAGCCTCTCCTTTAAAAAAAAAAAAAAAAGATTTATTCATTCTTAAAAGAATTGGGATTTAGGCCAGAGGTGCTGGGGTTGGGGGATGAGAAGATTCACCAGAGACAGAATGGGGAGCAGAACAGATGGATCTACTGAAATGCACTGCTGAAGGAAGAAGAGGGTGAGACAAGAGAAGTCTGCTGTGCCATATGTAGGTTAGCTCCCTGGCTGGGGATTGAACTCAGTCTATCATAGTGATAGTGCTGAGATTTAACCCTTGGGCCACCAGGGAGGTCCTCATTGAGCCCTTCTATATGCTCTGAACTTTGCTTGGGGTTGGAGATAACCAAGAAGTTGGGGGCTCTGCCCTTAAGGAGCTTGCATCCCCTCATTCAATAGGTTGAAGGCAAGGGTGCTGCAAACCAGTATGTAGATCAGATTAATACAGTATTACAGAACTGTGGTAAGCTCTGTGGGAGATGGAGGGGTATGGGATGGGTCTCTCTGAGATGGTGATACTGAAACCTGAAAAATGTGAAGGAGCCACCCATGGGATGGGAAAGGACAAGTGGCTTTGGGTGGCTGGTTGGATGGTGGTAACTTTCAGCAGAGTGGAGACTTTGGTGGGAGGGGAGAAGGGTATCCCTTCCTGGATATCCAAGTAGAGGTCAGGAGTCTGGAGTGCTGGTGATTTAGTGTTGGGAGTCAAGGCATACAGTGTTTTTTAAAGCCAGGCAGGAGCTTGGGCAACATCACCTCAGCACCGTGATACAGGACTGAGGCTGGGACAACAACGCAGTGATCTGGTCACAGAAATGGTCGACAGAAGAAACCTAAGGTATCAGTGAGGGCTTGGATCTTGAGGTTGCTGGCCTTCTGTCTCTGGGCTGCCCAGAATAAGGGGGGAAAGGGGTGAGGTAGTAGATGGTGTGTATGCATGTTGCTTTTGAGGCATATGCCTTGGACAAGAGCAGAGTTGGAACGGAGGCTGATGGGACAAGATTTTTCTGGAGACCTGAGAACTCGGTGGGTTTGAGCGACTATGACACCCGGCTAGGGCTGGGCGGGTAAAAACTTCGGGCGAGAAGACTCGGTAAAACAAGCGCCTGGGAAGCAGGGGCAGAGCCGTCAATGTGCGAGCGAACTGCGCATGCTCAACCCAGGGGCCCACGGAATAGGCCACGCCTTCCTCCCAGATGCTGATCTCCGGGTCCGCGGTTCCCGGAAGGCCAAGCGCTCGCTTCCGGGCGGGCCAGGGGCGATCGGAAGTAGGGGAGCTCAACCCCGACGCTGCCGACTGAGTTACCTCCGATAGCTTCTCCGCGTTTGCAGGTCTCGCCGCCGCCGCCGCCATGGGGAAGCGACAACACCAGAAGGACAAAATGTAAGTTGAGCGGCAGCCGTGAGCGGGCCCTGCCTCCCGCCTCAGTCTTCGCTTGATCTGCGCCGCTCGCCTGCCCTCAGACTTCGTCCCTAGAGCCCCTCAGTTGTCGCTTCCTTCCGGAAGCCCCCGTCCCACCCCAGACTGAGTACCCCTAGGAGCCGCGGTTTCCCGGGGCCCGGGCTCCAGCGCCGTCACCCGCCGTCACTGAGCGCGGCCCTCCACTGCGATGCAACTTCGCTTCTGCTCTGGGCCGTCCCCTGTCCACTCGCCGGCTCTGCTCCCGAAGCGGCCCCGCTTCGGTGCCTCTAGCGTCCCCCGTGTGCTGCTTCACAGCCAGCGTACACACGCGCACTACAGAATCTGCCAACCAACCAATTTTGCCCTTCCAGCGTTACTGTATTTCTTAGATTTTCTTCGTAACAAGCTATGAAAGACCTGTGTCTGCTTGCCGTTTTTTCCTCCCAAATCAGTTTTTCCAGTGATTTATGTCTTGGAATGGATAGTCTTTGTTGTCTTTTGAAACCACTCCACTCTGCCTTTCACTCCCCATTTTTGTCAGGATTCCAGTAGCTTCCCTACTGCTGAATCTAGTGGTCAGTTTCATTTTGTTGGGCTTTTCAACAGCACACGAAGGTTGAATCCGTCCTCTACTTCTGAAGCCCCTTAGTACTGGTACACCACATGCTCTGTTTCCCTTCTACCTCTGTGACCTCTCTCTTCTCAATCTCCCTTGCTGGATTCTTCTCCCACTTCCCAGACTTTGCAGGTGTGCCACCCCAGCTTGCTTTCTGAGTTACACTCTGCCTGGGTGATTTTTCTCCTGTCTTGTAACAGTGAAGAGCTTACTTGACAGCTCCGGTTGGAGGTCAGATAGACAACTTAACTTTAGTGTACCCTCAACGGAACACTTGACTGTCAGCCCTTGAGTCCGCCCCTCTCTCTTTCCCTATCTCAGTGGTCTCTCAGCTGTTTAGTTTGCTCAGTTCAGAAATCTGGGAGTTGGTGCCTCTTTCCCTTAGCTGTCACCTCTTTTTCATCAGTAAATCCTGCTGTCCCTTACAGGAATGGACAACTTCTTACCTCCTCCATTAACCCCCTTACAGGTGGACTTTATGCCAACACCTTCTTGGACCTGTGTAGTTGGTTTTCTGCACCTCCTGATTGGTTTCATACTTCCTCTCTTGTTTGTCCTTCTGTACACATCAGTCAGAATGCTGCTTTGAAGATTTACACTAGATTGTGTTAGGGTCCTGCTCAAAATCCTCTTACAGTTTTCTATCCCACTTAGGCAAAACAGAAGCCCTTAACACGGTCTTTGAGGCCCAATGATGATCTGACTAGCACCCGTGTCCCCCTCATCTGCTGCTCTGTGCCCCTGAGCGCACATTTTTCCAGTGACTGTTCCCTCTGGAGACACACCAAGTTTTCCTGCCTTGTGGCTTTTGTACATGATATGCTTCTTTGGTCCCTCTGCCTGGAAAGCTCTTCCTCAAGATCTTGAAAAGACTAGCTCCATCTCATCATCAGACCTTCTGATAATTTTATTCACTTCCTTTTGAGCAGAGCAGGACTGTTTGTATTTGCTAACTAGTTTAAATGTCCCTGTGTTCATTATTATGTGCCTGATGTAGAGTAGATGATGTTTATTAAGAACTTGCTGAATGAGGGCCTCCCTGGTGGCGCAGCGGGTTGAGCGCCACTCTGTGAAGCATCCACGGCACAGAAGTGTGATTCGAGGGCCCGCCCTGGTGGTGCAGTGGGTTAAGCAACGCACTATGAAGCAAACAGTAGACACTGCAGCATGAGTTTGATCCCTGCCGCCAGCCAGGGAGGGGACCCACATGGCATAGCAGACCTCTCCTTGCCTCGCCCACTGCTCCCCTCAGCAGTGTGTTTCTGTCAATCTGCCTGTTCTGCATCCTGCTCTGTCTGGTGGATTCTCTCACCACCCTCACACCTCTGGCCTGTACCCCAGTGCTTGTATGCATAAATAAATAAATAAATCTTTAAAAAAAAAAAGAAGTGCGATTCCATCCCCGGCCAGGGAGGGGACCCACATGGCGCAGCAGACCTGTCCTGCCTCACCTGTTGTTCCCCTCAGCAGTGTAATTTCAGTCAGACTGGCTGTTCTGCTCCCCACTCTGTCTCTGGTGAATCCTCTCACCTCCTGCGACTCTGGCCTGTACCCCAGCTCTTGTGTGTATAAATAAATAAATCTAAAAAAAAAAACCTTGCTGAATGAGCAAAATGATTTAGTCATCAACTACTTACTATTTTCAGAGACTTTATAGAGGGAGTGGTTATAACCCTTTTTATTTTTTTCAGGTACATTACTTGTGCCGAATACACTCACTTTTATGGTGGCAAGAAACCAGGTAGGGCTTGAAATCCTTCTGTTCTCCCCAGTTTGTGTGTGTGTAGGGGGTGTAAGGAATAATGTTTTTACTATACAGTGAACCTATCAATATTAACAATTAACAAGAACACAGAAGCTAGGGCTTCCCTGGTGGCACAGTGGGTTAAGCAACGCACTATGAAGCAAACCGCAGCCACTGCAGCACGAGTTTGATCCCTTCTGCCTGCCAGGGAGGTAACCCACATGGCACAGCAGACCTCTCCTGCTTCACCCGCTGCTCCCCTCAGCAGTGTGTTTCAGTCAATCTGCCTGTTCTGCTCCTCACTCTGGTGAATCCGCTCACCTCCTGTGACTCTGGCCTGTACCCCAGCTTTTGTATGCATAAATAAATAAATCTTAAAAAAAAAAAACAGGGGCCTCCCTGGTGGTGCAGTGGGTTAAGCAACGCACTATGAAGCAAACCGCAGCCACTGCAGCATGAGTTCGATCCCTGCTGCCGGCCAGGGAGGGGCCCCACATGGCGCAACAGACCTCTCCTGCTGTGCCCGCTGCTCCCCTCAGCAGTGTACTTCAGTTGATCTGCCTGTTCTGTTCCCCACTCTCTGTGGTGAATCCTCTCACCCCCCACACCTTTGGCCTGTACCCCAGTGCTTATATGCATAAATAAACAAATCTTAAAAAAAAAAAAAAAGAGCACAGAATCTAGTAGACAAAATAGGCTGAGGACAATTTACAAAAGAAGAATACATTAAGTATAAGGAAAATATTTAATCTTGGTGACATTTCAATGTAGGTTAAATAGTATACTTTTCTCTAGCAAGGTAATAAAAAGTAGGAAGTAATAAAAAGTAGAAAGTATGTGGGAAAAGTAGGAAGTATAAGACCCAAAGGTATCAATGCTTTAGTAAACACTGTTAAAGTTGCTGAAGGAAGTAAAGCTGGCATAGCCTTTTTGGAAAGCAAAGCAAAGCCTCACAACAGGGTTAGGGTCTGACAGAGTCCTGATTACAGTGACTGAAGTGAGCGTGCACTTTTTCTTCTAAATTCTTCTTTGAACCTCATGTTTGGTTCTGTCTATTGAAAGGTATTAATCTACAGCAGTTGCTGCACTATGTAATTTGTTAAACTTTTTCTTAAAATGTAAATGAATTGTTGGTAGGAACGCATACATGAAATTTCATACTAAGTTTTCTGTTTTTTAATTTCATCTTAAACAGACCTCCCACAAACAAATTTTCGTCGTTTACCTTTTGACCACTGCAGGTAAGCATTTTGAGAGTTTATCTTCTCCTCCTCGTTCTCTCATACTCAGTTTTTTGATAGTTAATCTGATCCTTGGAGACACGTCTTTGATCTTCCCTGAGCTTAGAAGTGGTCCACTGAGACCAGCAACCTGCGGTCAGACTCCGGCCCTTACCTTTCCTGTTCTCTTTTGGTCTAGTCCAAAGCAGTGTCGGTAGTGGTTGTGATGCTGTGCACGACCTCCTTTTTCCCTGAGAAAACAAGTCACTGGTGAAGGTGGAGAGGGCCCGGGTGCAGAGCCATTCAAATGCTTCTTCCCTCCCAGTTGGTGTGTGTAACGAACAGAAGGCGGGTCTGTTGGAGAAACGGGACTAGGACTGAACCCCAGCACATTGGGGGTTGTGGAAGTCAACTGTCGGGTGTCTCCTTGGACCTGGGTTTCTCCAAACTTGAGCCATGGCCATTTCTGCCTTGAGCATTGTGCATCTATATAACATGCCTCTCTCCACTTTTACCCTGAATTGTAATCCCATAGGTCGGGTGAACCTTGAGAGTTACAAAGCTCTCCTGGTGATCCTGGCACCCTGGTTGAGGCAGTGCAGCTGGACCCCATGGTGTGATGGAAAAGTGAAAAGGGTCCGGTGCTAGTGTAGGGAGGCCTGGGAATGCAGCCCCCAGGAGGCGCCTCGGCAGTGGTGAGTGAGCGTTCCCACTTAGGGTGCACGTCCAGGGAGGGTGGCAGTGGGGCCTGGGCTCTAGAGCCAGATTCTTCCCCACATCCCAGGCTTTGTTGTCAACCTCAGGCAAATGTGATCTCCATAGTGAGCATGAACTGGTTTTATGAAAAACATTCTTTCTTGGTGCCCAGTTCCTCCAAGAGGTCTGACCTATGTCCTGTCATTTTTAAAAAAAATTACTTTGTATTTTGGGTAAAAATATGTCCTTTTGGTTCCATTTTAGAGAAGATGCATGTCTGTTATGTTGCTGTTTGCATTTGCTTTGGTGTTGGGGCTACTCTAGTCAGTCCCCAGCATCACCAAGGTAGAGGGTTGGGCCTGAGATGGAGGTGGTAGGTTTGCACCAGGAGGGCTTCCCAGCACCCCAGGAGGCAGCATCTCAGGAAGTCAGCCTAGTGCAGCTAGGCTGTCCAGGTCCTGGGGACCGACCTGTGCTGAACAAACTGATAGCTAATCAGTGTACAAATAAGCCAGGTCCTCCAGGACTCTTGATGGCTAATGACAGAAACCCTATGTAAGACAAAAGGGCATTGGCTCAAGGAAGTCCACCAGGTACGGTCTCTCTACAGTTATGGCTTCTGATTTCCTAGGTAGGTCTGAAAAGGACATGAGGCAGTCTGGGCCCTCTCCACACCCTTCTACCTCCACATTCTTGAATCAGAACTTACCCAGGGCTCACAGGCCTTCTGGTCTTGTTTGAGTCATGTGTCCAACACTTGGAAATGTGGAGAGAACTGTGTGCACACTGTGGTGGGAGCAGGCAGGTACCCTCATACTAGGATAGCCCCATCTGTCTCGTGGGATGAGGAGGGCAGTTCTCAGAAGAAAAGTGTGCTGCTATGTGAGGTTCATGGAGCCCTGCCTTCCTGAGGCCACTCTCAGGTATCTCTTTTGGACTTGAACATGCGTTACATGGAGAGAACCAGGTTACTGTTGTCCCAAAGGCCCTTGAGCATCTCCTGGGACCCTTGTCTTGTACTTACTGTTTTTTCCTGAGAACTTCTGAGGGCGGGGATAAGGGGGCCACCTCTGTTCTGTGCGGAGGAGCGATAAAGGAGGATTGAAGGAGGGAGGAACAAAGGGGAAAGTCGCAGATTCATTTGGCGCTGGCATGACCAGCGTGCCTGGCAGCAGCTCATCAGGAGTCTCTCCTTTCTCAGTCTCTCTCTGCAGCCCTTCGTCTACCCGGTCTGCACCCCTGAAGGCGTCATCTTCGACTTACTGTGAGTTTTCCCTTGACTTTCGATCTAGCAAATGGGGTGAGATTGTCGATGCCCACTCGGAAAGGGGATTTCAGGCCCGTTCGAAGGTTTGTGGCAATGCCATAGGCAATGCCGAGTCAGGCCACTCAGGTCCCCAGCATTTGGTTCCAGCTGCCTCAGGAATGTTGGGTGGACCTTTTGAGAACCCAGGAGGGACTGCCAGGGCTTCATATGAGGCCACAGTGCTGCTGTGGGGCCCAGGCGGACAGCTTTAGCAGGAATGGCTTTGACCTCTCCTGCCTCCATGTGAGGACCTGGTGTTCTCATTGGCATACCTGTTCCATTTTGGAATGTTAGTGAGCTGAGTGTTTTTTGCTTTAGGAAAGCAGAGCCAAAATCAAAGTGTGTGTATTTCTATGGTGCTGGATTTTGAAACATGCAGTTTTATATCTAGCATAAGCTAGCTTCTATCATTTTCTCAAGTTTCAGACACAGTTTGGAAAACATTTCAAAGTAAAAGGAAAATTCTATCATAATCACAGTATCCAGCCCCTGTCAGTGTTTATACACTTCTTTTCTATGAATTGTTGTGGTAAGATAGTTGACATAAAACTATTAATTCTGGATCCAATTTTCACTCAGTTTTGTTGAGAGTTTAAATGGGTTCTGCACACATACAATAAGCAACACCAGTGGGGTGGCCTGCAGTTCAACTTGTACCAGAGATAGCATATTAGGTAGTAGTAAAAACTTACTCAAACATACTTTCCATAGGTCAGGGATTCTATCGCGCAGGACGGCCCTGCTCCTCACCCCTTCTCTTCAGAGGCCTGTTGGCAGACCCAGGTTCTTATTGTGCTTCTGACCGATCGGCTGTAAAGCAGAGGTTCCCACCACCTCCTCCTTAGGTTTGATTAATTTGTTAGGACAGGCTGCAGAACTATAACACCTTACTAGATAACCAATATAATACCCAGAAGTATTGACTGGATTAATGGTCTTAGTAATAAAGTTTAGTAGATAATCAGAGGATTTGAACCCATGAACTCATCCAAGAGATTTTACTCCTGGAGAGCTGTTTTCAACAACCACAAGTTTGAGTTTAGTTTACATAGATCAGAACAATGAGTCACTGACATAAAAGATGTAATTATTCTTGATGGGGTGGCAGGTGGGGCGGGGGAAGCTTCTAAGTTATTTTCACTTAAAGATATGTTGATGCTATCTCTGCACAGAGGAGGGCAAAACCTGGGATTTAATCATGTCCCTGATTTCTAAAAAAAATGCACTGTGGAGAGGAGTAGGCCGGGTACCCATTGTTTGAATCTTCTCTGTCCAGCTCCTTGGTCCTCAGTGGGGTGTTGAAAGGCTGGTTTACCTGTAAGCAGCAGATTTTTGCAGAACTGCTTCACAGAATAGGCTGCAGCCTTGTTCTGACTTCAAATTTGTGCCAATGGCTTTGCTTTCTTGCCTGCGAGACCAGGAGTTGGGTTCCCAGATATGTTCACAGACGTGCATAGGGTAGGGCGTGGAGAGAGGGCATGGTGCTTCCGTGCCTCTTCAGCTGTGCCACCTCCAGTGTTTGCACATTCTTGCTAATCTGAAATCTTGGAACTCCCTCCTTTTGGGTTTTTTTGGAGTCTTCATTAAACAGATGGGATATAAAGTCAGTAGCCACTAATGATTGCTTCAACCTCCAGACCCTCCCTTCTCTATAGGTTGGAGCGGATGAGACTGAAATTTTAACTTTCTAAATCAGGTTAGTTCCCTTAGCATCTGTCCCCATCTTTAGGCTCTTTCCAGAACATAGTGAGAAATACCTTTGTTGATCCCATCGATTAGGAAGTTCCAAGGCTTGTAGGAGCTCTTTGCCAGAAATGGGATGAAGGCCAGATACATTCTTACTATAAATCACATTATCACAAAGCTTTTTACCCCATCTTATTCAAAATTCTAAAAAACTCTTAATTTTTAATGCTGCTCTAGTATCTCATTGTATGGACATATCAGCATTTATGTACTTTTGTTTATATGCAAACTGCAATTTGCGTTCTTTATCTGTAACCATAATAAGAATCATGACTGACAATACTTTGAAAGCCATGTATCCAGAAGTACTTCTGCTTCCTCTGACCAGGCAAGTTGCTCCTTCCTTTGCTTCTAAATGTGAAATGGAGTGAAACCATTCCTGGGATGGAAGCTTTTGCCTGGAAGCTTGTGCTGTGGCCTTGTTCCCAAGGCTGCCCAAACCCTGCACTGACACCTCTGTCTCTCCCTTCAGGAATATTGTCCCTTGGCTTAAGAAGTACGGGACTAACCCCAGCAATGGAGAGGTAGGTGGCTGTGCTTGCTGTTCTCTGGCTTATCCTTTTATCCCTGATTTTCCAGCACACATAGCTGGTAGAAGACCATCCATGGGGCACAGTGAGAAGAAACTGCCCTCCCCTTCACCCCGTTCCCCACTCCCGTTCCTTCCTGGAAATGTTCCCTGTGTGTGTGTATAGGTGTGTATATCCTTTCCTTGGACATGGACCTGAGCACACAGTGACTATCCCTCGGTGCCTTGCCTTCGTGCCCCTCAGAGTGTCAGAGAATCTGGGATTGACAGTCATGTCAGTGCCTAACTCCTGGAACCCTTACCTTGTGCCTAATGGTCTGTGCTAAGAAGCCCTGCCATTCTGTGGGGGTGGGCCAGTGGGTTTGCGGAGATGTCCAGTCAGTAGTCACCTCCTGATGCAGCCCATCCTCGGGGAACTGGTTCAGCTAGCTGTTCTCTGCCAGGTGACCCTGCCTGTGTTTGGAGTCCAGGCCAGTAGGGTTTTCTCTGGAAGCTAGATCCCCCAGGTCAGAGGCACAGGTGGCCACATACAGCAAGAGGCAGGCGTTTGGACTAGAGGTAGAACTAGCAGGGCAAACAGGCGGGTGGGGCTTCTGTGAACCTTGGACAGGTTGGTGGGTGACTGGGTGACTCCTCCAGGGTGTCCTGGGTGGTGTTTGAGCTCAGGAGTTGACTGGGCTTTTCTCTAAAGGTGGCTGGGTTGGGGTGCTTGCTGTCAACAGGAGCATCCCCTCCATCTGTCTGCTGTGGCCTTCTTCTCTGTCTTTAGAAAGTGTGACTGACAGTGTTTTCCTCTAGGTTCTCCTACTGGGGATCACCATGGGCTTACAAGTTCTTTCTGCAGGGTCTGCACTATCTGCCTGGTTGGCTTGTTTTGTGGTACCCAGGACCAGACCCTGTGTGTCCCAGTGGAGGGACTGTGCAGCTGGTGTCGAGACCAGGCCCCTCTGTGGCTGAGGGGCTGTGCTCTCTTCTGTCAGCCCAAGTCCTCTTGTGTTTTCCTGTCCACACCTATCCTCATATCCTCTCTCTCTTTCCTGGGTATTGTCACTTGGTTACAGCAGCGGTGCTTTTAGTTGCTCAGTGTTTTGCTCTGCATGTGCTCTTTGGGGGCTCCAAGACACAAATGCTCCATGCTCAGCACTCACCAGGCCCAAAATGGCACTTGGCTTCACTCTTTATCTGGGCATATCTCATGAAGGCTTAGCTATTTTCTTTGTTCCAGGTGTCCTATTGGGGCGAGTTTCTGCAGGGACACCCCTCACAGGCCCCACAAATCCATATTGATATGCTTCCTCTCCCTAGCTTGGTCTCGATAGGGCCTTGCAGAGGGCTCGCTTGGCCAGACCTATGGTGCTAGCAGAGCCCCCTCCTGCTGAATATCTGGGGCAGGTTCCTGTGGTGTTAGTTGCAGTGAACCTTGGGCCCGTGTCACTTCTTGGGGCCGCAGCTGGAGCATGTTGTGTGTGCGCTGTCTCTGAGTTGTCATGTACATGGGCTCCTGGGCCTTAAGAAGGGCTGCCGACGGGGAGAGGTCCTTGGGCAGTGACCGCTAGTCCGTCCTGGAGTCTGAGTCTCTCCTGCACAAGTGTGTGTCGCATCGCTGAACGACAAAGGAACGCAGCCTGCTGCGGAGGAGCAGGTGGGGGGCTGACCAGCAGGCAGGGACTTCGCGGAGCCGTGCACGTGTGCTGGCTGCTCCGGCAGAGGGAGTCACGCAGGGCTGGAGCTGAGTCAGGCCCCGTTCAGCCCCGGGATGTCCACCTGGTGTCTCCTCTAGGCAGGTGGGGTCAGGCCCACCCCACACCCTACACCAGACGGCCAGCAGCTGCTCATGACCGGAAGCCACCGTCATGCTTCTGCTTCGCCTCTCCCCTCCAGGGTACCTCCGCGAGCCCTGTTTGCCCTTCCAGTTGAGCCTCCTGGCGGCGGTGCTTCCTTTGGCTGTCTGGTCTTTGTGTGATTGTAGACGATGTTTCCTTCAAGATAGGTGAACAGCAGATGCATTACAGAAACTTGGGAAATAGAGAATCCCAGCGCAGCTGCTCTGAGAGCGTATTTACTCTTCATTTTCCCTTTAGGACTGTTTACTTCCTTTTCATCTTTTGTCTTAAGTAGTGATACAACAGAGCAAGAAGGTGAACACCTGCGTATCTACCAAGCAGCTGGAGAGATATATTTATTTTAAAGTTTTAGCAATAATCATTATTTTTTGTAAGAATGTCTAAACATTGCAGACCTATAAACCAAACCTTCACCCTCAGCCTTGGCCTCCAGCCAGGAGGTAGCCCTTGTGTGAGTGGTGCCACTTTGCTCACTTGCCCTCTTACACAGGGTACCTACTGTGTGCTGGGCCCCTAAGTCAGGTCTCTTGTCTGCAGTGGATAAGTTTGGACGGCCAGATACTCTTCTTAGTCTGCCTGTTTCACCCAGCTTCATAGTCCAGCACTTCTTCACGTCAGTCACTTACCTGTTACTAATTTTAATTTTTCCAGAAACTGGATGGGCGGTCCCTGATCAAACTGAACTTTGCAAAGAACAGCGAAGGTGAGTGATCCCTTTTAAAACTGGCTCTAGGATAGGACCTGGACTCCCTTCCCTCTGCCATTTTGTGTACAGAGTCTGCCATTCCTTTCTGATCAGACTGGACACTTACTTTCACTTTCTAAGAAATTAACATTTCTTCTTAAAGGTCCAGGTAGGTTAAAGCTGGGGGAGGTAGGTTGTGTGAAACCTCAGGTTTTGTGTACCTCCCGCAAAGGTGGCTGGCCATATGGGCAGCTGGGCAGCTGGTGGGCATAGCTGGGCCTCCTTACTATGACTCTGGTCTCATCATTGGAGGCAGAAGCTGCTCCAGTGAGGCCCAGGGTGGCTGGCCAGGCTTGGGGGTGGGAGGGTCTGGATGGTTTTGCTGGCAACTCTTGCACTAGGCTTGGTCCCTCCCTGTATAGTCTCAGCCTGCCTCTGGGGTCCTGCTTGTGCCTCTATACAGACCCTTCATTGTTCTAAATGACCGGATGCCTGAACCAAGGCAGTCTCCCCCTCTCCACCCTGGGCACTGACCGTGCTCTCTGTTCCTTTGTTCTACGCAGATGCCTTGGTTGAGGTTGGTCTTGGTGCTCTGTGAACATGTGCATTTTGGGGTGATCTGAGGCCAGGGTGGCCATAGTGTGGTTCATGGTGAGTGAGTGGATCAGAGCACATTACTCCATGTCCCTGAGGCTCAAGGAGTCTGCCCTGGTAGCAGAATGCTGTGCGCCTCACCTGTCAGTCAGTGGGCTGACTGAGAGACAACTGGTCTCTCTTTGAGCAGATGTTTACTAAGTGGCTGCCATGTGCAGAGAGAGCCAGTAGGCCAGGTCTCTCTCTTAGTGAAAGGAATATCCATTTTGGTGAAGGAGGAAACTGGGGACGATCTCTCCACAGTGTGTCAGATGCTGCTTCTGCCAGACCCAGAAGTAAATAAAGCAGGGGGAGGACCGTCGCAGGGTTCACTGACAGGGTTTGAGTGGAAATCTGATGGAAGGAAGGAGGCAGCTGTGTGGCGGTTTGGGGAAGAGCATTCCATGCCGAGGGAACAGGCCGTGCACAACCTCTTGAGCCTGTCAGGGCTTAGCCAGGACTGCAGTGCTGAACAGTGGAGGTGGGCCAGAGGAGAACAGAATCCTGCAGGGCCTGATGGCCAGGGGAAGGCTGAAGATTTGAGTGAGAAAGGAGAAACAGAATCTGACCTGACTTTTGCCTTTTATTTGAACAGCTTTAACCTAGCAGTTTCCATTTTTGCTTTTACTAGAAGATTTCAGGCATGTGAGAGCTGAGGTTCTGTACGGTGACTTCCTGGCCTGTGTCCGCTGCCTGGCTTCCGTGCCCACTCACTCACAGTTCATCTGATTTTGTCTGTACTCTGCCCACTTAGATGATTTTGAAGCACATCCCAGATGTTTCATCATTTCATGTTTAAGTACTTCGTTTCATATCCCAGAAGGATAAGGACTTTAAAAGTAATACTTGCCATACCGTTATCATACTTAAAAACTCAACAGAAATTCCTTAAATATCACCAAATACAAACATGCAGCCAGTTGTCAAGTTTCCAGAACACTCTTATAATTATTTTTCTGTAGTTTACATGTCAGGCTTTTTTCTAAAGTCTACACACACACATCTCTCTCTCTCTTCATCTGTGTGTGTTTCTCCCGCTTCTTCCTGCTTTTGAAGTGGTCCCCTGGCTGCACGCAGGCAGGGAGGGCAGCAGGAGCTTGTTGATAACCCACGTGAGGGAGTGAGGGGACGTGCAGGTCTGAAGGCTGAACTGGCAGGGCTGCTGTGGCTGCGTGGAAGGAGTCAGGTGGAGGAGCCCGGTGGTGGCTCGTGGCGGGTGCTGAGGGAGTGGCTCTGCCATGCACGGTGGTTGGTCTCGAGTAGTCTCCTAGGGTGGGGGCAAGTCTTGAGTGCTGGCTGGCGTTCTGAGTCCCTGCTCTGGGGGCCGCTCTGGGCAGGCTGACGGCGGGCTCTGCTGCCTCTCTCCTCTGTGTGCACCTCGTGTTTAGGGAAGTACCACTGCCCGGTGCTGTACACCGTGTTCAACAACAACACCCACATCGTGGCCGTGAGGACCACCGGCAACGTCTACGCCTACGAGGTGCGTGCTCAGAGCTGTGTTGCGTGTGGGCTCCAGGAACCCAGGCCAGACTGGAACCCACCAGGCGCAGCGGCACAGCCTGCCCTTGAGGGGCCTATGGTCAGAGGCAGTGGCACAGTCAAGAGGAGCTGGGGCCTGCCCATAGCCTGACACCTGAGGCCCAAGCAGCCTGGCTGCTGAGTCGGTCTTTGGACGCCAGGGGTCTCCTTACAGGCCACCAGGCGCCGGTGCTGCAAGGGAGGCAAGGAGTCCCCCAGGAGGGGTGGGTGCCGGGTGCCGGGCAGGTGTAGGGAAGAGGAGGCACCGGTTCCTGTGCACGTCCTCCTCTGGCATGCCGCTGCAGGGCACAGGAGGCCAGCCTGCTCTCGGGCTTCTGCAGGAGGCGTGTCCTGACTGGAAGCGGGCGGTGGGATCGCTCTGCAGAGATGGGCAGCTTTGTTGAGCCTGTTGGCTCCTATGTAAAATGTGTTTCACAAGAGCATCCTGTGAGGACTTGCTGAGCGGACTGAACCCTCTCAGGTCCAGCAGACTCTGCCGTTCAGTGTCCAGACCACTGCCATAAGCCCAGAGTGAGTCCGTGGTGGTCTGTCCTCTTCTTCACTATAGGAATGGCACCATCGTCCAGGCCAGGGTGGGGACCGGGCATAGTAACACCGGTCTTCCTTCTGGCTTAGGCAGTGGAGCAGCTAAATATTAAGGCCAAGAACTTACGTGACCTACTGACAGACGAGCCCTTCTCCAGGCAGGACATCCTCACTCTCCAGGTAAGTGTTCTCTCCCTGTCGCTGTTCCCAGGGAGGGACCACACTGAGCACCCGGTCACAGGTCCCTCCTGTCACCCCTCCTCTCCACCCAGGCTCAGTGGCCATCTGCTCGTGGCCCTGATGAGCTGCAGTTCCCTGGCTTCTCTGTCACCTTGGGCCTTTATCACGCTGTCTCCTCAGTCTGGCTCTAACATCTGCTGTGTCAGGACCCTTCCTCTCTGCCCCTGAAGCTGTCTCGACTTCTGAGTTACCTTTTCAGGCTTGAGGCATGCTCTGTACCCCAGCATCAACATAGGGCACCCCTGTAAGTGTCAAGCCTGAGACCCAGAAAGTCAGGGAGTGACTAAGATGAGCCCTCTCCTTTCTGTGGTTTGTCCCACTCTCGTCAAAGGTCAGCACAGCTTCCCTTCTAAGGGAAGTGGGGACTCTCCTTCCCCAGCACCCAGGCCACTGTGGGGTCTGTGTCTAGCAGGCGGCTTGCAGGGAGAACCAGGCAGGGTACTCCTGCGGTGGGAGGTGTGAAGAGGCTGCGACCCCTCAGCAAACCTCCCATCTCTGCTCCCGTCTCACGGCTGTGTGCGGGTGAAGGCTCCTTGGTGTGGCGAGCAGGGACCGTTTGCACCACTCTGTCCTCATCCTGGATCCTGGCGCACATGCACCCGCATCCCATGCCTGGGCCCCAGCTTGCCTGGAGCCTCTCCCCTCCGGACTTCAGATCTGCCGTGCCACCGCCCATCCTTTGCTGCTGGGGACGGCCGCACAGGCCTGTCTGTGTGCTGGTTCCAGCTTGCCGTTGTGTTCTCTGTTGCCACAGGACCCCACCAATTTGGACAAATTCAATGTCTCCAATTTCTTTCACGTTAAGAATAATGTGAAAATGACAGACCCAGGTGTGTACAACCAAGGCTGCTCTCTGGGCGCAGGGGTTTGGGTGAAGTGCGTCAGCGCTCTCTGGCGGAGGTCTTGCCTCTCTGGGGCTGGGGGTCCAGGTGTCTCACTCAGCCCAGATGTGAATGTCTCGTGCCGATATTCAGCTTTTCCTGCATTGAGGTTGGTCGGACACTTTGTCCCACACATGTGCACAGGCGGCAGAACGTGGTGGATGCCACAGGGCCTGTTGCGTGGTGCACACGGCCTCCAGTGGGGAGGCTGCTCGCCTCCAGGCTCAGCTCCAGGGTCGCCCCTTGGGGCCACTTCTCCCAGGTGCCTGGCCGGGAGCGGGGACGAAAGGGGATGTGGGGAGTTGTCCACCGTGTGCGTAGCCCTCTCCTTGATCCTTAGGAATCGTCCCTGTCCCGCTGCAGGGACCCTGTAGGCAGTTCGTGCGGGTCACAGTCCACTCTGGCACATAGGCAGGTCCCGTGAGGGCGGTGTGTGCAGACACCCTCAGCTGGCCGGCTGCGCTGTGGAGATGCTGTGGTGCGGCTGCTGATAAATGCTGAGGCCGAGGCCCGAGACAGAGCCGGGTGGACCGTAGTGGAAACCACGGGCAGGTGGACTTGCTGCCCTCCTGTTTCCGTCTCTGTCCCTCCACACGTTCCCCTCTGGGTTGTAGCAACAGATCTGTGTCCAGGCTACATTAATGAAGGTGCCACTGCCTTGCGGTTGTGTGGGGCCAGCATGGGGCTCCCACTGTTGTCTGCTCTACCCTCCTGTGGAGACATTGCTGGGGCTTGGTTGCTCAGAGCTTCTGTGCTTTTTTGCAGATGAAGAAAAGGCCAAACAGGATCCATCATATTATTTAAAAAACACAAATGCGGAGACTCGAGAAACGCTGCAGGAGCTCTACAAGGAGTTCAAAGGGGACGAGGTCCTGGCGGCCACCATGAAGGTCCCAGAGAAGAAGAAGGTGGACAAACTGAACGCAGTGAGTAGGAGGAGGGCCACCCACTGAGAGCTTGGCCACTGCACCAGCTCAGCTGCCCTGAGTCATTCCAGGGAAGGGGCTCGTGGGTGTCCTGGGGGACCTTTGGAGGGGAGGTGACCTGGACCCCCGGGAGCCACTGAATCCCTGACGACTGCTCTGAGCAAGCTGGGGTGATGATGCATTATCAGAGGCGGTGGCTCCCAGCCAGGGAAGGTCTGCCGTGTGCGCTGGCTCAAGCTTCGGCCAACCCGAGACACGCAGCCTTGGGAGGGGTGGTCCTTTGGGGCACAGTCATGCCCTGCAGAGCTAGCAGTGCCGAGTGCAAACTCAGGGAGAGACATCAGGGGCCTTTCAGAGGGGACAAGGAGAGGGGACAAGTGGCTCATTGTTCTTCCTGTGTGGGTGTCTGCTCCTAACACCCAGGAGTTGGCCTTGAGGCCCCAGACAGCAGAGAGCGCCCCACACTGGTGCCCTGACCTGATGGGCCTGAAGCTGCTTTTCCTTCTGTTCATGCAGGGCCTAGCTGGTTGGGGTTGGGGTTGGGGGGCGTCCCCCTGTGAAGAACTACTCAGGGAAATTTGGGAAAGTAAAACATGAGTTTCTTGTTCATAGCCCCACTACTCTAATAAGAGCTTTTCACATTTCGATGTATTCCTTTTTTTCTTTTTTTAAAAATAAATTTATTTATGCATACAAGAACTGGGGTACAGGCCAGAGGTGTGGTGGGGGGTGGGTGAGAGGATTCACCACAGACAAAGCGGGGAGCAGAACAGGCAGATCAATGGAAGTACACTGCTGAGGGGAGCAGTGGGCAAGGTAGGAGAAGGCTGCTGCGCCATGTGGGTCCCCTCCCTGGCCGGCAGCAGGGATCGAACTCGTGCTGCAGTGGCTGCGGTTTGCTTCACAGTGGGTTGCTTAACCCCTTGCGCCACCAGGGAGGCCCTATTTTGATATATTTCTTTCTGATGAGAGAAACCTCCTCCCTCTCCTTCTAAATCTTTCTAGATATTAAAACAATTTTTTTTCCTGGTTAAAAGATTACTTACTATAAAATTCTGAAACCTTTAAAAAGGTGCTAGAGCCCCTCATACCATGAGCCCCAGCTGACCACCTCTGCCCGGGGGTTTCATATACCACTAGACCCGGGCCTCTGGTGTAGTGGGGCCCACGGTTGCTGGCTCCTGCACAGGCTGGACCCTGGGTACCCCAGCTTTTCTATCTCCCACCCTTGTCGTCATAGCCCTTTGTTCCCTGGGTCTTTGGGGAGAGGTCAGTGCAGGCCAGGCCATCCTGTCCTCCATGAGGCGCCTGCTGGTACCTGTGGGTAGTAGTCAGGGAGGTCTTCCTGGAGGAGAGGTCCTGAGGAGGACCTGAACAGTCAGGATGTCTACAGTCTGCCTGCCTCCCAGGGCAGCACAGTACACTATTGTGGTTTTCTTGACAGGCTCACTACTCCACTGGGAAGGTTAGTGCCTCCTTCACCTCTACTGCCATGGTTCCGGAGACCACACACGAAGCAGGTAGTTACTCTTTTGGCTCTTTTCTGCAGTGGCAGGGTACCCTGCCTCCCTGCCCTCCTCAGCATTGCTCCTTTAGTCTTGGGCTATGTGGGCACCTCAGGTGGAGACAGACCCTTTTGAAAGTGGACTTGTGTCCGGATTGGGTGAGGCTGGCAGGAGAGATGGACTGGAGACAGGAAACCTTCCTCCTACCCTCTGCATCTACAGATGCGTCTTGGCATCTGCACTGCTGCCACAGGCACCTTGGCCCTCCATAAAGGCTTTCCCTGGCACTGTCCTCAGGCCCCCTCCTCAGGATCTTGGCCTGTCCAGAACCATCCCCTAGTCCTCGGCCCTCGCCCACAGTCTCTCTTACCCTGTATCCAGACTTTTCCAGCAGCTCCCACGTAACTGCTGAGCCCTGGCTTGCCCCTTCTGCCTGGACACTTGCCCTGTCCTGCCCCACAAGCCTGCGCGCCCAGGGCAGACTGCAGGCTCTCCCTCGTTGGGCTTCCCCATAGCTGGGGACTTCCCAGGTAGAGGGCAGGCAGGAAGTTTGGGCCTCTGCTTGTAGCTGCCATTGACGAGGATGTGCTGCGCTACCAGTTTGTGAAGAAGAAGGGCTACGTGCGGCTGCACACCAACAGGGGCGACCTCAACCTGGAGCTGCACTGTGACATGGTGGGTTTGTGCCGTGCCCAGTCGGCGTCAGGGGCTTCAGCGTATTAGTGTGCGCCTGAGGAGCAGGCCACCCCTCCTCCCCAGGAGGAAGGTGCTGGCCCTTTCACCCCGACAGGGACCCCGTCAGCCACGTGCCACCTTTCCATGGCCGCACGCTGAGCAGGCCTGCACGCCTCACACAGGAGGGCTTGGGCTGCGCCATCCCCTTGCTCAGTCTCCTGTGGCTCCGGGAAACTTCTGCGGGCACATTGTGTGTCCTGTCACTTGGTTTCATGGGTCCTTGCCCCCTGGGCTGCTGGCCATCTGCTGCTGCACAGTGAGGGCTCTGGGTGGTGTGGCTGTGGTGGGGACCCGCCCGTTGGCTGCCATGTGCGTCACAGAAGCATCTGGGCAATTTTACAGACACCAAAGACCTGTGAAAACTTCATCAAGCTTTGCAAGAAGCAGTACTACGATGGCACCATCTTCCACAGATCCATCAGGAACTTT
The DNA here is from genome assembly GCA_019455555.1 of Galemys pyrenaicus. Lineage (NCBI taxonomy): Eukaryota > Metazoa > Chordata > Mammalia > Eulipotyphla > Talpidae > Galemys > Galemys pyrenaicus. Next base: position 13,871,315 of record JAGFMF010011418.1, on the reverse strand, counting down.
GTGGTGAGGGGCGGGAATTGCTGCTGGCTGCAGATGCCTGGGATGTGGGGAGCTGTGTAGCACCTGGCCAGGACCAGGTGAATAGTGTCGTACGTCTGAGCCCCTGCGGACAGGCAGGGATCCTTTGGGGTGACTTGAGAGGGCCCCTGTCCCTGCCAGGAACTCAGACCCTGGTGCGCAGCCCACTCGTCACTTGGGGTGCTGGGGCAGTGAGTGGGCAGTGGGCAGCGAGGGCTGGGCGGAACCAAGGAGCATTGCTTGTTCACTGGCGTTTGCTGTTCTTGCAGATCCAGGGTGGTGACCCCACCGGCACAGGCACAGGTAAGTGCTGGTGCCGGGACTCCCTAGGCAGCTCTGACTGGTCCATGAGACCTGAGGGGGGCTGTTGGCCTGCCAGAAGCTCTGGATGTGGACCGGATAGACCAGTCACCTACTCGCATGTGGGCAGTGTGAGCTCAGGCATGCCCTGTGGTTGTGAGGCTTAAATAATAGCTGGGGGGCACATTACCTCCTCCAAGGACCTCTGGGGGTATCTGCCTCTGCAGCTGACCAGGGAGGACAGAAGGAGTCAGCAGTGCATAGCATGGGGAGCCCTCCTGTGGCCTTTCAATTGACGCTGCTCCCTGTCAGCTGCCTGGGCCAAGGCTGCTCCCTTCTTTGCGGGGTGGATGATAATGAGCTGTGGCCTCAACCTTTTACCCCAAGGGCCTAGGGCTGGGCGGAGTCCAGGGGGAGGCTGGTGATGAGGGTCTCGGTTGTACCCTGCCCCAGTGCAGACCCCGGAGTGCTGGCCCCTGGGGCACTGGACGGGTTTCTGGAGCCGAGCGGCCTCGTGCTGGCCACACTTGACGGGGAGCTGTCAGCAGACTGTCTGTTGGTGACCACGCTCTCTCTTTCAGGTGGGGCGTCGTACTGGGGGAAGCCCTTTCGAGATGAATTTCGGCCCAACCTCTCGCACACGGGCCGGGGCATCCTGAGCATGGCCAACTCGGGGCCCAACAGCAACAAGTCTCAGTTGTGAGTCCCGGGAACGCTGCTGGTAGGGGGTGACTTTAGCGTTTTCTTCGTGTGGGTTCCCTGCCTCCTGGGTACAGCTGCTCCTTAAGGGTATTATGATTTATGATAGTGTTGTAAGTGGGTTTTCCCCACTGCAATATGAGGTAGAGAAAATTAGAATTTTTATCAAATTCTCATAATTAAAGCAGTTTTAGTAAGAGCCGTGAGTTCTCTGGACGTCATGTGTACTGGCGCGGGGTGGTGCCTGCTCTTCCCGCGCGAACAGCAGTCACCTTGCTGGGGGCCTGTGCGAGTGAGGGGTGGGTGTCTCGCTAGTGACATGCTATTGAGCCGTCTGATCAGGTCTGCAGTTGGGTTTACTTTTTTGGAAGGGACGCTTTTCTTTTATATCTGCTGCTACAGTCACGTGCTTTTTTTTCCTCCTGAAATTTGTGGCAGTGACTGGGTTGGCCAGCTTTTCTGTCACTGTGTGTCTTGGAGAGTGAAGTGGGTTCTTGCTGCTCCCTACGGCTGTGTTCGATTGAGGGCCTGACTCTCCCGGATGGGTTGGTCAGCCCGATGGGGCACAGCCGCAGTCACCCTTGGGGTGGTTTGCATCACTGTGCAGTCAGATGCTTGCTTAGTCAGGTGGCCACTTCGTGAGCCAGCTGGATGATTCACTCACCCATCTCTACATTTCTAGACTTGTTTCCATGGTGTCTGCTCCGCAGTCTTTTTCCCGATCACATCTCTTCCTTTTCCTGAGGTGGTGTAGGGACTTACTTTTGCTGCTTCCTGGTGTCTTTTCTTTTTCTCTATTTTCTTGACTACACGTCTCACTCTTTCCACTGAAGCCATCATGTTGAAGCTGTGTCCCCATGCCCCGCCTTGCTGGCTGCTGGTGCATGCTGGCTACTGCTTCGTGCTCAGGAGCTGCCTGGGGGTGTTTCTCACTCCAGGAAGGCTGGGTATGTGGGTTGTGTGCTTTTGTTTTGGGGGGGGGGGGGGNGTGTGCTTTTGTTTTGGGGGGGGGGGAGGTGTCACCTTTTATTATTTATTTCTCTTTGGCTTAAGTAGCCTGTAGAGCTGCCGCTAGATGAGTGTGTTCTCTGTTTACTTCTAATATTATTTTGTGCTTTCTCTGACAACTCCTGCCAAAAGTTTGCTTAATTTTTTTTTAAGATTTTATTTATTTATGCATACAAGAGCTGAGGTACAGGCCAGAGGTAGGGGATGGTAAGAGGGTCCACCATAGACAGAGCCGGGAACAGAACAGGCAGACTGAAACACACTGCCGAGGGCAGCAGTGGACGAGGCAGGTCTGCTGTGCCATGTGGGTCCCCTCCCTGGCTGGCGGCAGGGATTGAACTCGTGCTGCAGTGGCTGCGGTTTGCTTCACAGTGCGCTGCTTAACCTACTGCACCACCAGGCAGGCCCCAAGTTTGCTTAATTTTTATAAAGAACTTTAGCCTTTACTTTGTTACATACTTGTTTTCCCTTTCATTGTTCTTCCAATTGCTATTTCCTTCAGGTTTAACACAGTTGTGCTAGAAATTAATGAGAGACACCCCTTGGCAGCCAGAGTTCAGTTCTGCACATGCAGATTTTTTTTTTTTAAGATTTATTTATGCATACATGAACTGGGGTACAGGCCAGAGGCGTGGGGGGTGAGAGGATTCACCAGAGTCAGGTAGGGAGCAGAACAGACAGATCAACTAAAACACAGTGCTTGGGAGAGCAGCAGGCAAGACAGGAGAGGTCTGCTGCGCCATTTGGGTTACTTCCCTGGGCAGGGTTCGAACTTGTGCTGCAGTGGCTGTTGATAGCTTTGTAGTGCAGTGCTTATTAACCCCTTTCGCCACCAGGGAGACCCCTGAAGATGCAGGTTTTTGATGTGCGGTGGCCTTAATCTGGTGCGACCTTGTGGCTCAGGAGTACTGCCTTGGCTGGCGGGGCAGTGGGTGTTGATGCAGCCCGAGGCCTCTTTCCTGCTCCCCGAGTGTCTGTATGTCCTGTCCAGGTCTGGCTGGGGCATGCCGTGGCCCGGAGGGGCAGCCTCCAGCGCAGTTCCCTGGAGCCTCACCCCTCCAGCACAGTGACAGGCCCAGGCTTTACTTCTCTTTCGTCTTGAGTCTTCTTTCAAGATTCTTGAAGTTTTAGCGCTGTATTTTTATGGCACACCCCTCCCCCCCAGATTTTATGTTAATTCAAGTCAAGAATTTAAGTGCATATTTAATTCCAGTGAGTAAACAAGGACCCCAGTGTGGTTTTGGTGGCCCTTTCTAAGAAATTTCATTTCCTTTTTTCTTCTTCTGTTTTGCAAGTTAGACGTTTTGCTTCTGGTCTTTATGAAGGAGTAAAGCTGTGTCTCCCCCTCACATTTAGATAAGATCCTTGCCATTGCCCCAGGCCATCTCACATGGTCTCGTAATCAGCTCTCTTAATTCACCTCATTTTCATACCAAATTAGATAGGGCAATTTTCTTGGTCCGTGTTTACATTTGCCCACGTCTTGGTTTCTTTACTCCCATTTTGCTGTGAGTCCTTCCTTTTGCCCCAGAGCCCTCGCTCCTTCTGTAGGCCTCTTGGCCGGTAGGCCCCTTCCCACCTGCCTCCCCGCACCTCTGCAGAGCAGCTGCTGCCCCGCCCCTGCCCACAGACTCCCCCCTGCTTTCTTTCTGGGGGGCTGGAGGCCCTGGTCATGGGCGCAGCCTTGGCTGATAGGTGGCCCTGGGTGGGAAGGTTGTGGGGGTCACCTCTGGGTAGCCCAGCTTCCCAGAGCAGGTGCTGGGTGGGGGGGGCACCGCCCCCTCTGACCCTCTTATCCTCCTTTCCCAGCTTCATCACCTTCCGCTCCTGCGCGTACCTGGACAAGAAGCACACCGTTTTTGGGCGGTAAGAGCGCAGCGTGGAGTCAGTGTCAGCACAGGCTGGAGAGGTCCTTCCCCACCCGGGAGCCCTCTCTGCCGCCCCCCTGGGGCTGGCCCGTACTCTTTGGCCCTCACGTCTCACCGCTGAGGCTTGGGCCATGTAGAAGTTGGGGCTCTCTGTTTGGTGGGACCTGTGGGCTGGAGAGCGCAGCTCTTCTGACTGGTGTCCAGTGTTGGCTCCCTGCCTTGGCACTCCTTGGATCAGCCCACATGGCAAGCTCAGCCTTGTCCCGCCTTTCCGGCCCCTCATCCAGAGGCCGGCCACTTCCCAGGAAGGCTCAGATGGCGTTTCCAGTTCTGTGCCCAACACTCTGGCCAGGTCGCAGCTCTGGCTGTGTCCACACAACCTTGACAGCTTTGACAGTCGGACGCGGCCCCCAAGCCTCACTTCCCTGTTCCCCGGCCTTCCTCCACAGCCCTGCAGATCTTTCTGGAGCCCATCTGGCTCCGCCCCCTCACTTGCAACAGCCAGGGCCGTTCTCTGCCCCTCCCGGGCGTAGTGTGGGGTCTGACTGGGTGTGTGCCCTGCGCTGGGCATACTCAGAGACACCTGTTCCTCTGCTGCAGGGTTGTTGGGGGCTTCGACACACTGACAGCCATGGAGAACGTGGAGAGTGACCCCAAAACTGACCGCCCTAAGGTATGTATGTACCCAGGACACCAGGGCGCGTATGGGGAGCGGCTCCCTCCTGCTGGCAGCTCACCCGTCTCCTGCTCTGCTGCTAGGAGGAGATCCGCATCGACTCTACCACTGTGTTTGTGGACCCCTACGAGGAGGCGGACGCTCAGGTGAGCAGGGCACTCCCCGGGGGGTGTGGGGCAGCCCTGGCAGCCGAGGTACCTGGGCGTCAGTGTCCTGCTCTGCACAGATCGCCGAGGAGCGGAAGAAGACAAAGGTCAAAGAGGAGGCCCCCGAGAGTACAGTGAAGACAAGCCAGGCCAAGCCAGGCAGCCAGGGCCCCCAGACGTACCGCCAGGGGGTGGGCAAGTACATCAACCCTGCAGCCACGTGAGTGGGGCCGCGCTCTGCGGGTGCTCACTGGTGCCCCCAGGCCAGCGCTTGTCGGCGGCAAGGCCACCCCCGCCCGGGAATCCGCACTGAGCTGGGTCCTTGCGGCCTCATGTCAGAGTGGCCAACCTGTGCAGGCCTGGCCTGGGGGTCTCAGTGCGGGCTGAAGAGATTGGGGGTCAGTGTGACTCTGTGGCGTGAGGGTCGGCTCCCAACTTGGGGCTGGTACCCCACAGCAGCTGGAGTTTGGTTCTGTCTAGGAAACGGGTGGCAGAGGAAGAACCATCCACCAGTGCAGCTGCCAGCTCGGCCAAGAAAAAGCCCAGCCGAGGTTTTGGGGACTTCAGCTCCTGGTAGCTCCGGGCTGCTCTGGATGCAGCAGGGATGCGGCTCGGGGCCGGATCCGTATCACTGAGCCCGCGGACGCCTTTGTACACCTGCCTTCGGGCTGCGACTCAATAAAGCTCTTGTCTGTGCCTGGGTCCTCTCTCTTTGCCCCAGGAGCGCACAGGCCTCCCGGTGCTCACCCGGGCCAGACAGTGGCCTGAATTTCTTCCCATGCCTGGGCCCGCGTCTGTCTTGGAGCCCTAAGCACGGGGTCGTGTCTGCAGAGCGGCACAAGTCCAGGGTGGCCAGGACAGTCCGGTCTTGACTCAGATGCTCTTCTCCCTCCACCACTCCAGGGATTCTACGCAGCGTGGTCCCTGGCCAGCGGCATCACATGGACCCTTGTTGGAGATGCTCAGACCACGTCTTCTGGAGACTTGGGGATGGGGCTCCGTAGTGTGTGCTGACAAACCCAGGGGCTCCGGATGCTGATTTGGGGGCCCGGGGATAGATACTTTCCTGCCACCTCTTGCTTGGCTCGCCGGGTCCCCCACACCGATCACCACAGCTAGCCTCATGGCCTCTAGGCACCGGCTCTGACTAGCCCCCCAGCTTCCACATCGGAACAGACCATCTCGTCAGTCAGCGTGGTGATGAGACCCTGCTGGGTGAAACCAGCCAGCTGGTGTTTCCCCTGCCCTCATCCTGTCTCCACAGGTCACTGCCTTACTGCGCTTCAGACCTGACCTTGCGTTTAAACATGGACCCTCAGGTCCTAACTCTTGAGGCTTCTGGGCCAGCCACACCAGCATTTCCTAACTTAAAAGTTCCCTTCCCTTAGCCCTGTTTTTCTATTAAATGTCTTTAAATAGAACTTACACTCGCGTGCCCTTGCTTTCTGTTCATTCTGCAGCTCGTGCCTGCCCGCATTCCCCTGACCTTGACCGCTGCCCCGGCTGCCCTGAAGCGCCTCTGCGGAAGCCCAGGGACAGACACGTCCTCTCGGGGCCATGCTGAGGCTCTGAGCACCAGTGCCACTGGCGCAGCACCGACCTCTCGACCAGCTCCTTAGGCCCCATCCTTTTCCTTCACCCCAAACCTCAAGTCCATCAGCAGGTTTGAATAGCTCTAACTTTTCCAGAGTGTGTTGACTGTCCCACCTCTGAGGCTGAAACCCCAGGCCCTCCTCTCCCCTGCCTCTGGTCAAGGCGCTCCCACGGCAGATGCGTCCTAGTGCTTGACGACAGGCGTCTGGGTTCACACCAGTCACTGACCCTGCACTGGACTTCAAACAAGGTCTGCGCCTGGCCTGCCCCGCTGTAGCCCCCTGCCGATGACCAGCTCTGCAGAGGGAGCTCCTTGCCTCTGGGCAGACCCTAGTTCCCCGCTTCTTCAGACCTGCTCACCACAGCCCTTCTCAGCTGCAGACATCTGCTGACGCCGGTGAAAGGCACTGTCCCCGAGAGCCTGCTTCACAGAGGGCTGGCCAGTGCAGTGCAGCAGGGCGCAAACAGGCCGCTCGGTGGTGCCTGGGGCTCCGGCAGGAGCTCTGTGAGGCCAGGGCCTTCCCCCTCAGCATCACTCCAGAGCAGACCACCTGAGGCAGGCAGGGCTACTGAGATGTTTACTTTGGGAATTTTATTTTTAAATAAACCACACACAGAGATCAAGGACTGGACAAGGGGAGGCCAAGGGAGGCTTGTGAGAGCTTGGCAGTCCCCCCTCCCCCCCGGGCAAACCTTCAAACTGGCCCTGGGGTGCGATCTGTCCACCCAGCAGCCACACCCCAGGCCCCAGGCGAGGCTGGGTCACCCTGCAGTGGAAGGCCGGGCATACCGAAAGCTTTTGACAAATGAGAACTTACGTTTCTATACGCGGTAGAGGAGATTACAGATTTGTAGATACTAAAAACAGTTGGATTTGATGTTTGTGGTGAGGTTATAGCTAAACCAGAGGACTTATGAAAAATTTCCATTTCTGATCCTTCCTAGTACCTGACAGACAGCATCAAGGATACGCTTTAAGGTATGCAAACACTTCAAATACTGTATGTGTGTATATTTTTAAAATAGCAATACTAGACCACACCCTCACACACATGTCCGGCTCAGACGCTACTACAGTTTTCAGTCAAATGCAGTTATAATCCTGGCGCATCTCCCACCCTTCTCAAGGAAAAGACATTTTAAATAAGTCGTGAGATGATAGCAGCACTTCACCGGTACAGCTGGTTGTGTTTTGTGAGTGTCCTTCCCTGATGCCAGTTCATGGTCAGTTTATTTGGTTTCGAAAAGAGCTTGGGTTTTACAGAAAACCAACAAAAAAGTGATAAAAGTCTCTGTTGGTGGACTATGAGTAAAAATATTTCAATACCATCACAAGAGACAACACAAAAACCAAAGTGCTCAAATCAAAGGAGCAGTAAACTTACCCAGAACATAGCAAAGCTTTGAATAGGAGCTTCGGTGTATACAAGGAAGCCACCAGAAGGGTCCAAGGAGGTCTTCAGCCCACGCGAAGCGCTCAGGCCGGTGCCGCAAGGTGTCTGGGCGTGGCCGGACCCGCCGTCCTCTGGGGCTGCAGATGCCCTTGCAGAGTGACCAACAGACGGCAAGCGCTTGCGGGCCGTGCTTCCAGTTACTAGCACCCGCACGGGTACTCGGCGAAGGCTGCTTTCGCGTCTTCAGTTTTTGCTCAAGAGGTATCTTCTGATTCCGAGGGTGGCAGCCCGGGCACCGGAGGCTCACAGCTGCACGTTACCTTACAAACATGGGGAGTGTGCGGGGACAGCCTGCGTCCGTGGGGACACCAGCTCAGGGGAGCAGCAACCTGTTGGGGTGTGTGCGAGGGCAGAGGCTTACACGACGCCTCTCCCTTAAACCTGAAGACGTGTGCCGGGGGCTCCGTGTGCGGGTCACACTGACATCTCCTCACCCACTTGGCAGCGGTCTTCCCCGCGTTCCAAAGCTCTGAGTCTTGGGCAAAGAGACTGTGCCAGAGGAAGCTCAAGGTGAGCACTAAATAAGACCCAGTCAGGGGACCCAGTGCCTGCCCAGCAGGACCCAGACTCAGGAGGGACACCCTCCTGCCCCCATCACACACACGCACTGTCCCGAGCCAGCTCTCCTAACCACTGGCTGACCTGTCTGAGGGCAATTTCACAGCCAGCCTGACAGGCTGAGAAACATCTGGGTGGCTGGCTCTCCTCACCCTGTCTCCAGGGTCCCTTCTCTTGCCTTTCGGTGCTGGGGTCCCGTGAGTCTCACACCCAGACCACCCGCCTAGATGCCAGGAGCGGCACATCAGTCAGGTTTGGGTTAAACACTGAAAACCTAGACTGACTCAGGAATGCTTTTCGGTCTCCATTCCCTGTGCACTGGTTAAAAATGCTTGCACAGAGTCCACTCTCGTGGAGAGGCATCAGCTAGATTGGGACTTAAAGTACGTGCAGGGACATGCATTAGGAGACTCCTCCGGTCCCTTCTATGTCAGCCCACAGTGGGACGGAGGTGACCTGACAAATGGACCAAACATCGTCACGAAGCTTAAACACATCCTCTAGCTTTAGCCTTTTCTGAGAAAAAACAATCTGGCAAATCTGAAGTTTGGAAGTTTTTCCTGTTCATTCTGGCCACTCTTGGATGCAAAAGAATATTCTTTTCCTTCAGGTACATCATAGTAAATAAGGAAATCTGATTTCACTCGGGCGCGTGCACTACACTCTAACTCCATGGATCAGCCACTTAACACCGATGCAGAAGTCCTACTGCCCACCTGGGTAGCTCAGATCCCATGGAACAGTCTTCCTAACAACTAGCTCTCTTGCTTTCTGAATAAGGAAGCTGTTGGTTCAAATAAACCAGTTGTTCCATTAGACACATTTCTCTAGCTTTTCTACAGTGTTATCATTGGTGTCCTCTTTTGGAACAGGACTTAAGAAAAACCACCCTCCACTGCTTCTGGAAGATTTCTAAATGAGCACTAGGTAGGTCTTAACAGTTCATCTGCAAGAGGGATAACCAACTTGTAGTTTGGGAAATTATATGTCGGCTACAATGTCTTCAAACAATGGGTGAGACCTGCTCTCTCAAGAGACCCAGGTCCCTACAGCCCTCAGGAATTCAGTTTTCTCTTGAACATGAAAGAGCGGTCAAGCTCTATCTTAAAGACACAGATTAAAAGAAGGATTAACCAGAGAGACAGGCCAGCAGTCGGTTAATTCTTTGTCTAGAACTTGAGACTAGAAAAAGGTCACTGGAAATGCTGAGGAGCGAGCGTGCGAGGAGCACTGCCGAGGGACAGCTTACCCGGGGCCCGGCCGCGAGAGCCCACCGCCAGGCCGGAGTCCAAGGGGCACGGTCATCCAGGACGCTCCAGGCTGCTGTTACACTTGCAGTCTCTCGCAAAAAAGTATTCAAAAGAGAACAGAAAGTTTCACTTTACTCCCAACCATTGTCTTTGATCATGTGGGCAAGCTCAATAATAAATTTTCCTTCCTTATATTTTTGACTGCTCTCAAAGGCATGTTCCTTGAAAAGAAAAAAAAGTAGAGAAAGCATTTCAGGACAGAATCTGTTCTCACGTTCAATGTCATTACACTCATGATTAGTTAGTCTACAGTGTTACGTGTGCTCAGATGTCCCCTGAGCCGTGGATCTTGATCCAGGGGCTTGACGGGGACTGTGCCGAGTACAAGCCGGTGAGGGTGTGCGGGTTCGCTTTATACTCCTTGTCCAGCTACAGTAAACTTGGAGGGGACTCAAGCGTGTTACTAAGCACCAGCGTGTGCAGGGAAACTCGGGAGGCAGGAAGAGGAACAAGGTATTTCTTCCAGGACTCCAGGTTAAAGGAGAGTGAAGTCAAGTACACCAAGAGCTCTGGGGCAGTTTGAAGATGGCGGAGAAAGGGAAGCCCTTTGCTGGGAGTGGAGTGCTGGCGATGGGATGGGTAGGGCTGAGCTGGGGGAAGGGCTGCGGGAGTGGGCAGGCCCTGCTGAGCCCATCTCCACTCAGGGGTGGCATCCCCCACTATCTGATGCACATCAGAGACCAGAAATGAACAGGAACTCCAGAAAGAGGGAGAGCGGGTGGCCCTGATGAAGAAAACCAGCATGGTTCTAGAAGACAACTCCTAAGAAGACAGGCCCACACCAGGACGGACTTCTCAAATGCTAGCATCCAGGGTGGAGCATGCACCAATTGTCCAGGGGGTGCTGGGGACATGGGATTTTCACCAGGACAGAAGCTGAGGCAGAGTGCGGGTTCAGAGATGTCAACAGAGCAGCGGAAGCAGGCTGGGCTCAGAGGTCAGGCAGGGGAGACAGAAACAGAGAGCACTGAGGAGGCTTCTCCACAAACTGGGAAGGCCCGGCCTTGGTGAGGTGTCTGCAGGAAGCTTGGGGCGGAAGGAGAGGAGCCAGAGGTAAAGGCTGGAAATAGAGGGGCTGAGGGTAGCAACATTCAGCTCAAGGACCCAAGAGAAAGAGAGGGTTTTGTCTTTAGACCCCAAAAAGGTGCTGGGTGTCTGAGGCACAGAGGGGCCAGCTGTGATTGCTGCTTACACCACCAGGCACCTGGGCCCTGCCTGCCAGTGAACGTCCCGGGTAGAGAACGTCCACCCCCAAGAGGGGTCCCAAAGACCAAAGGGTATGGAGTAGGGCCCTGTGCGTCCCACCGTACGCAGCTGTTCACCTTGCCCCACGAGTGCAAACGTGCCAAGGGATCATACTGCTCTGAGCTGGTTCAAAAGGAATTCTGTTTAAGACACGTGTTCTTGGAGAATACCATCTACCATACTTCTGGGGGGGAGACTTACTCCTTTGCAAATTACGTTTCATGTCCACTTATAACATGTTTATTTCTTACAGTAAATGTGTGTTTTCTGAAATGCCAGAACAAGATGGTTACTTACATATTTCCACCCAAGTGTGGTTTTGCAGTTTTCACAGTGGATGTCTGCAACGGCGTGTAAGCCAGTAAGAAGGACACGCTCCTCTGCAGGGCCACAGCCCACGTTTACACTGCAGGGAAGGAGGCAGGACGCTGGACACACATCCTCCTCTCCCCTCCCAGGGGCCCTGAACTGCAGTAGCCTGGAGGGTCCCCCCTGTGCCCACACTGTCCCCCAACTTGCGTGCTTGTATCTCCAGCCAAGTGGTTACCAAAAATGCAGAAACATTTCTTCAGCATCCTGCATGTCCCCCACCCCTGCCCGCCAACTACTTCCCCACAGGCTGTGGGGAAGTGGCCACAGTCCTACTGTTCCACAGTAAAAATCCAAATCTACCACAGACGGGAAACAAATCACCCCACGTCTGCAGGAGCTAAGTCTGGCTAAGAGCATTACTTCGGTAACTTTCTGACTAGAGACCAGGATCCTTGAAGAGCACATAAAAGACACTGGGTCACTCCAGACCACTGGTGAACTCTACATATTCCAGCCCTGAGTCATGACAAAGGATGCGAAGAAGCAATAAACGTAACCCGACTGTGGACACAGCACGTCCATACACTGTGCAGGCAATACTCACACAGAATTGAAGAGGTAGGCTCGTCCCTGACTTCCCTGAAAGGACTGTAAGGAAGAAAAAAGTCTTAAAAGATTTGCTGTGGTAAGGCAGAAAGTGACAGTGGGGTCTGCGTTCTGGAGTGAAAGCAGAGCGGCAGTTTGGGCCAGGGACCTTGCCAGGAGTTGGGGCGCCCTGAGAGCATGAACAGACATTCGGGGGAGCGGCGTGCTGGAGCCCCAGGCATTCAGCAAGCCCAGAGGCACTGCTGCCACTGCCATGCTCAGGCAGTGGACGGCTCAGCCTGGTCGCCAGTCACCCAGCCCAGCTGGAGGCCCAAGCAGCTCTGCCTTCTACAGCACTCAAGGGTGTCTGCTCTGAGCCTGCCGGGAAAGCAAGCAGAAACCAGGAGCCTCAGGGCTTCCACCTCTGACCTGAGACACTGAGGGACAAAGGAGCCACAGAAGCAGTGAGAGAGCAGAAACTCTGCCTTGTCTAACCGCTTTTATTTTAGATGAACAGACATGAGACACTACTATTCAGTAAAAAACCGGAGTAGATAAACGTGCTTCTAACTGAGTCAAACAAGAAGTCTAGGCAGGGATTCCTGAGCGGCACAACATCCTGCTGGACTTGGTTTGTGAAGGACAGTGACGCTCGTGGAGCCCCGGCAGGCAGACCTGTGGGGACGGGTGGGGGTGGGGGGCACTGGCACTACCTCCTTGAGGGAACGCTGGCTCATCTGCTAGGTTTGCACTATTTTAAATACTCACAGCTGGGTGACTGTAGACTTTAATACTGCTAATGACAATCTAACTTAGTGAGGGAGAGCCGGGTGCTCTTCTCACATCTGAGGCTGCTCCTGTCCTGCACGATTTCCAGAACTTCCCTCCTGGGCACTTCCCAGCAGACTCTTCTTAACCATTCTGAATTTTAGAGATGCCTTAGTTCCCTTACTACTAAGCCATTCCCACAGATTATCTAGACTTCGCTAGTTCTGCCAGTATCGCTTGGGTTGCAGTGTGTTAATGACTGACAGATAGCTGACTCATCTCTCCTCATGATCTTCATGCGTCCTGGTTGCTAGGCGCCCACACGGCACCTGCTTGCACAATCCAAGTGCAGGCACAACTGACTGTACGTAAGACTTTCATCAACGCTGCCCAGGAGGCTCTAGACTTGCAGGACACAGCGCATTCAAGAAGTGATGTGATGGTAGAACACCCATCTGCTAGCTAGGTGCCGTGATGGCTGCATGGGTAGGGTGTTCCATCAATTTCTGGACACAACCACTTGCCTTGGAGATCAGCTCGTCGTGATTGGCCAGATGGGCTCTGCAGTGGACACAGCTATACGTTCGGTGGCAGTTAGGCAGATAAGCTTGGAAAGTTTTGGATTTTGTCATCTTCACCATCTCTGCTGGGCACTCCTCGCTCAGCTCAGGGCTGCCACTGAGAGAACTGAGGCTCTGTTGGACTCTCTGACAAAAGAAACACCGGAATATGCGCGCCAGAGCCGTCGTCGTCTGCAGAGTGTGTGGCACTATCCACACGGCTAGGGCGAGAGAACAATGGCACAACCTGCCAACGAATCCAGACAGAGCAGTGGGTTACGGAGAGAAGGAAACAGACCATGAGGTGTGCTTATGAAGAGGTGCTTCATGAAGAGTGGGGGAGACGACGGGTTAAAGACTTACTTCTTTAATATTAACTACACATAAACTACCAATAGCTAATAATATTAACAACGACTCACTATTGACCACCCTAAACTTAGCTGGAAGTGGTAGATAATTTACTTATATACATAAATAACTTGAGAAAACATCAATCAAATACTTTTTATACAATGTGTGGCTTCAGGAAACAGGACAGAAAAGCAGCCAGAAAGACTCCCATCGCGGTGAGGTTAGCAACAACACTGAGCACATTTTGTCCCCAATTATGGAATAACTCAAAGCGCCATTTATTAGTATGTGTGATACATCTAGTAGTAGGCAACAGTCAGGTGCTTGCAGTCAACAAGACTACAGACGGGGGAGAGAAAAATTGCTCTGTTCTTCCTGCAGAACAATTGCCCAAGTACAACAACAGAACCCACATGCAGTAGGGAAGGTAGCTTTATGGTTCTGGAAGATTAATAATTGCTATCCCCATATTTTATATCCAGTAAAAATATCTTTTAAGAATTTGGAAAGTGATATTTTCAGACAACTGAAAAGTTTGATTTTAGTAAATTAGTACTAATGGAAGTTCAAGATGTGCCTCAGACACAAGAAAAACAAAACGAGTTAAGATCTAAACTGTAGGTGCTGAAAGAAGGAATGGTGAATAAAGAAAAAAGAAATATGCAGGTTAAATATAACAATGTCTTGGGCCTCCATGGTGGCACAGTGGGTTAAGCAACGCACTATGAAGCAAACCGCAGCCACTGCAGCACAAGTTCGATCCCTGCTGCCGGCCAGGGAGGGGACCCACATGG
>JAGFMF010011418.1:13799334-13856731 GCA_019455555.1 Galemys pyrenaicus | reverse complement strand
CAGCACGAGTTCAATCCCTGCTGCCGGCCAGGGAGGGGACCCACATGGCACAGTAGACCTCTCCTGCCTCCCCTGCTGCTCCCCTCAGCAGTGTGCTTCAGTAGATCTGCCTGTTCTGCTCCCTGCTCTCTGTGGTGAATCCTCTCACACACACCCCCCCCCCACACCTCTGGCCTGTACCCCAGTGCTTGTATGCATAAATAAATAAATCTTTAAAAAAAAATGAAGAATGATGTTAAAAAATATATAGGTATAGGGCCTCCCTGGCAGCGCAGTGGGTTAAGCAACGCACTATGAGGCAAACCGCAGCCACTGCAGCACGAGTTCGATCCCTGCTGCCGGCCAGGGAGGGGCCCCACATGGCATAGCAGACCTCTCCTGCCTCGCCCGCTGCTTCCCTCAGCAGTGTGTTTCAGTCAATCTGTCTGTTTTGCTCCCCGCTCTGTCTCTGGTGAATCTCTCACCTTCCGCAACTCTGGCCTGTACCCCAGCTTTTGTATGCATAAATAAATAAATCTTTAAAAAAATAGGTATATACATACATATACATATATATAAAAAATTCTATATATATATATAGTAAAAAAAGAAATAATAAAAAATAAAAACGGTACTGGGAGGGGCCTTCCTGGTAGTGCAAAAGATTAAGTGTCAGCATTAAGGCGCTATTGGCAGCACAAGTTCAATCCCCACCAAGGAGCTAGCCCCACATGGCGCAGTAGACCTCTGCTGTCTTGCCCACTGCTTCCCCCTCCCCTCGGCAGTATATTTCAGTAGATCTGCCTGTTCTGCTCCCCACTCTGTCTCTGATAAATCCTCTCACCACCACCTCCTCCTTTATTTATTGATAAATAAATCAATCTTTGGAAAAAAAAAAAGGTGCATAAAGGCATAAAAGGCATAAAGTGAAGGCGCGGAGAGAGAATCTCAGCTTATGCAAATCTTGGTTTATGCAATGCTGGTAATTCAAGTCTTGAGTCTACAGAGACCACTTAATAGCAGGACTATCTCCCAAGGGACCGAGAGAGACCTACAGAATTGCCCTTCACTTGTCATAGCTTTTACTTTTTTTTTTTTTTAAAGATTTTATTTATTTATGCATACAAGAGCTGGGGTACAGGCCAGAGTCCAGGGAGGTGAGAGGATTCATCAGAGACAGAGTGGGGAGCAGATCAGGCAGATCTATTGAAGCACACTGCTGAGGGGAGTAGTGGGCGAGGCAGGAGAGGTCTGCTACACCATGTGGGTTCCCTCCCTGGCCGGCAGCAAGGATTGAACTCGTGCTGCAGTGGCTGCGGTCTGCTTCATAGTGCGTTGCTTAACCCACTGCACCACCAGGGAGGCCCTGTCATAGCTTTTAAACAAGTGATACCACTTCCAGTGATAATCTGACTGGAGGTGGAGGATATGTCTCATTTTTACTTAGTTTACTTTTGAACGATACCTGTAAAAGTGGAAATACGCCCAGGGTTTTCTCTTCATCTGTAATTCCTCAGTGCCATGAGTGCCTGCCATGCCCCAGGTCCTCACTGTACAGTCCCCACCCCGGCGTCCTTACCTGCGGAGCTGCCAGCTCTTTGGACTCCTGTAGCCTCTACCGAGTTGGCCCATTCTCAGCATCACAGTCAGGCCTTCAAAGACAGTGTGCTTCACACGCCTGAGTCAAGTCATCCCTGTCCGATTTCCACGACTTGTCACCACCCTTCCAAGGAGGTCCTTCCAGGCCTTGAGAAGTGGGCCTAGGTTTTAAACTCCACTGTTGCATTGGGGAATCATGGCCAAATTTTCAAGCAGCCAGTGAATAGCCTTTTTGTTGTCCTTTTACAAGGTGTACTTGCAAATCAGGAAACACCCTGAAGTAACAGAAGGCAAACGCTGGGCATTCGTCAAGTGACTCGCTCTACCACAGGACATTATATTCCCCTGCGCGAGTTTAAAGGACAGTTACTATCCTCCTCCTCAATAGATACTAGTGTGTGGTAATATTTTAGAGCAAAATAAGATTCTGGATTCCAGAACTTTCTCTCCTAAAATAAGCAAATGTAACTATTTTATTATTTTTTTTTTAAAAAGACTTTGTTTATGCACACAAGAGCTGTGGTACAGGCCAGAGTCCAGGGAGGTGAGAGGATTCACCAGAGACAGAGCGGGGAGCAGAACAGGCAGACTGACTGAAACACACTGCGGAGGGCAGCAGTGGCGGGAGAGGCAGGAGAGTTCTGCTGCGCCATGTGGGTCCCCTCCCTGGCTGGTGGCAGGGATTGAACTCCTGCTGCAGTGGTTGTAGTTTGCTTCATAGTGTGCTTCTTAACCCACTGCGCCACCAGGGAGGCCCAAATGTAACTATTTTAAAAGACTGTGAATAAGACCCATGTCCATGTGGTGCCATTATCATACTTCTAAAGACAAAACATCGAGTTCTGACACTTACAGGACAGTGGGGAGGCTGGCTCAGGTGCCTTCCCTTCTCTCAACTGCCCACAGGTGCCAGACTCCAGGGTGCCCCATTCTCTCTTTCCCTCTGCTGCTTTCCTCTCCCCCTAGCATGACACTACTTGACAGGTAAGCTCGAGTCCCAGCCTCCACTTCACCCCTCGAGGAGGAAAGGAGGCCAGAGAAAGAAGCAAGCTGTTTGGTGTGCGAGGGAAGGAGAGGCTCCCTGGACTTGGTGACGTTGTCGGGGTTCTGGTGGACACAGGTGTAGGGAAGCAGTGGGGAAAAACGCTGCTCAAAAAGACACAGAGCATGCATCCCGTGGGCCTGCCCCCTCCAGCCAGTGTTTGCACGAAGTCAGAGTCCAGGGAGGTGGCATGTATAGGGTCATCAATGTTCATGAGGGAAAAGGACATGCAGCAGCTTCCACAGAGCCTCGCACCCAGGCCAGCACTACCCCAAGCAGGCGGCTGACGATCACATGAATGAACAGCAACCCTGAGAGGTGGGTCTGATTATTCCCACTGGGCACACAGGGACACCGAGGCCCAGAAATATGAACACGCCTGTCAGGGTTGCACAACTAGTGATCTCTGATACTGGATTCAAAGTCAGAGCATTTACACCCTGAACCAATGGGCCTGCAGTTGTGGGAACAGGCGTGACTCCATTCACAGACACGATGGGAAGGCACCCTGCTATCTCTATTACAACCTAGCAGCTTGGCAGAGAAGCAAAAAAAGTTGGTAACACCTCCAGAGAGGGAGCGTTGGTAGTAGGGTCAGCCTCCTCCTCGCATCCAAGGGACCAAGTGAGGAATTAATCTGGACTAATTTGCAGCAGTACAAAAATAACTAGATAAAGATTGTTACAATATTGCCTGTTACAACAAAACAAAACAATAAAATAGAAACCACCTCAACTCTGATCAAGAAATTAGCCAAATGCACTAATAGCCATGAGCCAGAAGTACTTCCAATGTGCGCCTCTGGGTGCCCTTTTCACTGTCTGGGTTTTTGGTTTTTTTTTGTAATTCTTGATTTTGATTCCAAATGCATATACTGACTATGCAGGCTCACACACACAGTCAAGTACACACACAGCCATGGATAAGTCTGAAAAGGTGAGCATCAAAGGACAATGGTATGGGTACAATTTGCTTCAGGCAGTATCAGCCTCTCTTTCACAAACGAGTCTTCCTGCAGAATTACAGAATGAAAAGCTTTTCTCCACTCT
This sequence comes from Galemys pyrenaicus, assembly GCA_019455555.1. Taxonomy (NCBI): domain Eukaryota; kingdom Metazoa; phylum Chordata; class Mammalia; order Eulipotyphla; family Talpidae; genus Galemys; species Galemys pyrenaicus. The sequence goes on along the minus strand of JAGFMF010011418.1, from coordinate 13,853,062 downwards.
GCAGTAGCTATAGCCTTGGGGGAGCACTGGAGCCCCTAGGGGGGTAAGAAGACTCCTGAGGTCCTGCCAGCAGCACAGCTGTGCTTAGCTAAAGCCCCTTGGCTCTCCATACACACTACCAGCTCCTGCTTCTCTGGAGACCCAAGGGGCCTGAGAGCCCCATCTCTGGCTTTCATCCTCCTTTCCTCCTCCAGCCCATCCTCAGTCCTTGCCTCTGCTGCCTCCCACCAGATAACTGAATGTGATTGCAGTAAGCTGTCTTTTTTTTGTCTTTTTTTTTTGCATAGACGAACTGGGGTCTAGGCCAGAGGTGTGGGGTAGGTGCTTAGTGGTGTAGGTGAGAGAATTCGCCAGAGACAGAGTGGGGAGTAAAACAGGTGGACTGAGTGAAATACACCGCTGAGGGGAGCAGCAGGCGAGACAGGAGAGGTCTGCTGTGCCATGTGGGTCAGCTCCCTGACCAGGGATTGAACTCAGGCCATAGTGTTGACAGCCCTGAGATTTAACCCCTAAGCCACCAGGGTGGGCCCTGGGCTGTGGTCTTTTTTACTTCGCCCATTGTAGTGAAGCTTTCCAGGTCTTGGCCCTGGAGTACATCTTTGTGCTCATGATAAGCAAAAGGGAAAGTCAAAGGAGCTACACAGGAGAGGCTGCCCTCTTTCTAGTTGGAAGGGTGAGGACTAAACATAGAAGACAGTATTGAAGCACGAGGAGAGAGGCTTGGAATATTTTACTGTTTTATTTATTTATTTATGTACACAAGAGCTGGGGTACAGACCAGAGTCCAGGGAGGTGAGAGGATTCCCCAGAGACAGTGTGGGGAGCAGAACAGGCAGACTAACTGAAACACACTGCTGAGGGGAGCAGCGGGCACAGCAGGACAGGTCTGCCTTGCCATGTGGGTCCCCTCCCTGGCCGGGAGCAGGGATCGAACTCGTGCTGCAGTGGCTGCGGTTTGCTTCATAGTGCGTTGCTTAACCCACTGCGCCACCAGGGAGGTCCTTTACTGTTTTATTAACCACATACTAAATAAAACAAAACCAAATACCCAGAAGAGCTCTATGTTGAGGCAAGGGAAGCAAAGCATAGTCAAGAAAAGGGGTCAGTGTCCAGAGGAGAACGTGCCAAAAGCAGGTAAGGGCACCCTGAGGGAACAAGGGATGGGGAACAACAAAAAAAGCTAAGAGGGCTTGATTCCAACTGTATCACATATTTGGTGGCCAAGCTGTTACCTCATCTGAAAAATGTGGCTAACATGTGATTCACAAGAGTCCAGGGAATCACACGGAACTGTTTCATGAGCAAGTTTCTCTCAACACCTCTGAACTCTTGCTCTGGGAATCCTGGTCCTAAGCCCCTGCGGGTGACAGGGTGGAGGGTCCTTTCTGGGGCGTGAACGACAGGGGGCTGGTTCCAGCACCTCCGTTTTACTGTGAGCAGACAGGTCCTCGCAGTGCCTAGTGTCCGTCTCGGGAGGAACGGCGGCTTCCTTCCTGAACGCACCTGAACGGCTTGCCCCAGAAGCCGCCGCCCTCCCGTATCCTGGTGTCTGCAACTTGCTCCATCTCCCCTCAAATCTCATATCAAAATTCCTACCTCTGAGCAGACAGAACTATGTTTCTAAAAAATTTAAATCAAATGAAACTTGAATTAGAATGTCAGATTATGGTCTGAAAGCAGAAGGAATTCTACTACTTCTTCACGTTCTAAACTATTTTCCATGTAACTCTTCCAGGGAGGAAAAAAAAAATACATTAAAATGACATTGCAGCCCCTTGCAGGTCCATTCCTGTAAGTTTATTTCTCTGTAAACTGTTTTATGGCCAGATTGGGGAGAGGGCGGGGAGGAGAGAAGAAAAGAGGGAGGAATCAAAGGTTAGTTTGGTGATTTGCCCTACTAGGCAGTGAACCAAATATCAAATATCCCTTGACACTGACAGGCCAGAAGCAAAGGACAGTGCTGCTCCTCAACACAGGGAGAGTTTTAGCTATCTGAAGTTTAAAGAATGCACCCAGGTCATTTTTAACTTTGACAAATATACCCTGTGTCAGATTGGGGGAGGCAAACTTCTCGCCTAGTCCCACCCTTTCAAACGGAATTAGGGGCAGCATCTCCTGCAGTGGTTGTGATTTTCCCTGCACACAGAGCATATTGGCGCTGTCTGGACTACCTTTGCGACTTTCATGTAAATCTAAAGTTAATTTAATTAAAGCACAGAAAGATTATTGCTCAAACTGGTACTTAAGTTTATTTGGCTATTATTTTTTGAGTGCCCAATAGACCCTGTGCTCTCTGGTTGTTTAAAACACGATTCTGCCCTGGTCCTAGCCCCGAGAGAGTCCCACAGGCCGGAGATACCGTAACCCGGGAGATGCAAGTGGAGAGAGCCTAAGGCTTTAGGAGTCTCTGGATTGGCACCCCTCAGACATGCCAGTGCTGTCCCCAAGAGCCAGGGACAGGAGTAACCAGTGGAGGGTCAAAGACTCAGGAACATGAGCAGCACACAAAGGTGTGCTGCTGTTTGCTGCAGGACAGGGGCTCGCATGGACCAGAACTCTGCAGGGAGCACAGGTGATGGGAGAGGGATCGCTTGCTCAGGTGCTGAGCCTTAGGCTCCCTCCCCTTGCATCTCGGGGGTTACAGTATCTCCGGCCTGTGGGCATCTTTCAGGACTAGGACCAGGGCAGAATCGTGTTTTAAACAACCAGAGAGCGCAGGGTCTATTGGACACTCAGTAACAGTAGTAATAATAATAAGTTCCCGGAGGGAAGTGAGCCTTGGGTAGAAGCTGAGGCTTGGACAGAAGTTGAGGAGAGTGAGGGGCTGCTGAGTGGGAAGAAAAACATTCTTGCCAAAGAAAACAGCCAATTAAGGTGGGTACATTCTGGATAGAAAAAGAAAGAAGAAAAGCAACGGAAGAGAGAAGGCCTGGGGTGGGGAAACGTATTTCCACTGTCATTATCTACCTAAAATGGAGTTGCAGCCTTCTTTCCATCCTAGAATTCAGCACACAATTTACACACCAGAGATGCCTATCAGAGGCAGGCATGGGGGAGGGAGACCTTTTTTCAGCAGGTTCCGGAAGCTAAGGCTTTGCCCGCTGTTTTAACAGACCCAGTGCTAGGGCGGTGAACTGGTGCAGCGGACCGTTCCTTTCATCTCCGCGCGGGCAGCCTAATCAGCATTCCCGGGAGACCGCTTCGGCCCAGCCGCGATCGCCCCCTCCGGCTTTTTAAATTATTATTATTTTAAGAAGAAAAAAGCCTATTATCATCCGGCACCTGGCTCGTCTCTCTGTGACCTGTTTCATGGCCAGACTGGGGAGAGGGCGGGAGGAGAGAAGAAAAGGGGGAGGAAGCAAAGGTTCGTTTAGTGATTTCCCCGCCAGGCAGAGACCAACTATCAACAAATCAAAGCATCAAATCGGAACGGCGAGGTCCGGCCCGCTCGCGCCCCGCCTGCCACCCAGGGCGCCCAACAGGTGCTTCCCGGGCCCGCCCGCAGCGCAGGGTCCGTGAGTGGCCACAAAGTCGCCGCCCCAGCAACCTGCGCGGGCCCGCGCGTACTCACGGCCGCTCGGCGGTCCGCACCCCGGCCCGCAGCGCCCATCCGGCCCGGGCCTCGGTCAGCGCGGGCTCGGCTCTCAGGCGACTCCGGCAGGGCCCCGATCGCCCCGCGGCCGTTGGCACCGAAGCAGGGCGCGAGGCATCCTCCCGCCGCCGCCGCCCCCCCCGGCCGCCTGCCCTTTGTTTTGGAGCCGCGGTCCGGCCGCGCCGCCGTTAACGGCCCCGGAACGCGGCGCCCGCCAATCAGTGCGCCGCCCCGCCCGCGCCCCGCCCCGCCCCGCGCGCCCCGCCCCGCCCCGCGCGCCCCGCCCCGCCCCGCGCGCCCCGCCCCGCCCCGCGCGCCCCGCCCCGCCCCGCCCCGCGCGCCCGGCCCCTGGGACTCCTCCCGGGGAGGTTCCGCCGGCTGGCACCCGGACGGGAGGGGCGGGGCCGCAAGGGCCTCGGGGCGCGCCGCGCTCCCATTGGCCGGCCCGCAGAGCGCGGCCTCGGAGTTAGCCTGTGAGGGCCGAGACAGGGGCTGCCTGGGCGGGGCGTGCTCCACGAGGGTGTAGCACGCAGGCGCACGTTGGGCCGGGTTAGGGCTGTGGATCCGCGCTCTGGGTTCTGTGCCGATCGCCCGTCTCTCCAGCCCGCGCGGATCGTCCAAGTACACGCTGGCTGCAGCCCGCGAGACATGCACGCGTCTTTATTTCGTTGGTCTCAGTCTTTATAGATGTTTTTCTTTAATACGTGATTTTAAAAACCCGCATTGTTGGGGGGCCACAACGCATGTAGTATTTCTGTACGTATTAGCACCCTTTAGACCACATTTTTCTTATTTGCGATCCAGTGTATCTGTAAAGGTCTCCGTGTCTCTAGGTGTGCACCTAATATATTCCTCAGACGCTGGATACACACCACTGGTTAGACGTTTGTCACGACGTAGCCATTCTAGCGATGTCGCCAACTCTAGGCTTCCGCAAACCTGCCTGCACAGTGGGAACTCAGGAAGGTTTGAAGATGTTTTCCACCTGATGGCTAGCATCTCCTCACTAACTGTTGAGCTTTTCAGGTCTCCTTCAATATCCAACTGGGTATCTTGTGAACATTCATTTTCCTTTGATTATCTTAAATATTAGGCTCTTGCTGCTTTTGTTCTTACAAATACTTTTACTCAGTCCTTTGTTGAAAAGAATCCTAAGTTGGGGTCTCCCTGGTGGCGCAAGGGGTTAAAGTGCAGCACTATGAAGCTATCCACTGCAGCAAGAGTTCGAGTTCAATCAGAGTTCGATCCTTGGCCTGGGAGGCGACCCACGTGACTCGACAGACCTCTCCTGCTCTCTACAGCAGTGTATTTCAGGAGATCTGCTTGTCTGCTCCCACTCTGTCTCTGGTGACTCCTCTCACCCCCCTGCACCTCTGGCCCACACCCCAGTTTTGTATGCATAAATCTTTAAAAAGAAAAAAAATCCTAAGTTCCTAAGTTAATGGGGCATTTTCCTGTTTTGTTTTTTCACTTCAAATATCATTTTTGGCTGCACAATGTCAAACTTAACATACTTCAATAACTATGTGTGGTGGTTTGGCACTTCCATTATTTCTGTGGGACGAACCCCTTCATTCTTTGGAAACTTTAGGACCAGGTTCACTATTGCTCTTTGCATTATGGCTCTTAGCATGGCTTATGCAGACATGTAGACTTAGCATTCCCTTAAGCATGAGTGGTCGCCACGTGTTCAGGAATCGCTGACCATCTTTCCTGTCCCTCAGCCTCGAGTTCACAGACCCCTCTCCTGCAACAATCTTCTCTGCACAACTTCAGGGGCTGTCCCCTTTGTGGACCACTGACCTTTCAAGTGTTTTAAACTATGTCTGCAAGTGAGTAATACCACAGTGCTCCGTTTGCGAGTCCTGTCCAGAACAAAAGGACAGGACCCCAAAGCAGACAAAAAGGATTTACAGAGGGGTGCTGGCAGAGAGTAGGGTTTGTTTACAGAGGGAACATGGAGAGAGGGAGCTAGAGTAGGCTAGGGATTAATGCCAAATGTTGGTCTGAAGGCTTCCGGCCTCAGGCTCTTTAGCCCCACCACAGGCAACACAACTTCTTACCTGCTATCAGCGCAGTGAGTAGTAGGAAGAATAATCTCACCCGCTTTTGCCCTAGAGGTCTCTGGTTCCACCACACTGCCCACCTTTTCCTCTTCCTCCTTTACCTTAACACCTTGCAGGAAGTCTGGTTAGTGGCCTACTGGAAGTGGTAATCTGAGATGGGGCCTTGTCAGTAGGGGCAGGAAACAGCTCCCTTTCACTACACTGCAGTGCTCTCACTCCTCTTACAGAGATGCATTTCGTAGCATGACCACAGTAAAAAAAAAAAAATACTTGAACACAGTATCAGTCTGGCGTGATGACGAATGTTGGGACTAGACAGTGGTCATGGTGCACAACAAAGTCCATTTAATTACCACCACCAAATCACACACTTAAAATGGTTATAATGATGTTGGTACATATTTTATCACTAAAAAATAGCAAAACAATTACATTATGCCCCGGTACACGTATTTGTGAGGAAAGCTTCATGATTTAATAGATTCTCCTTATGCACACTGCCCTAACACTCTAGCCTTCTCTATTTTATCAATGACTCCCTGCATGAGTCCATGACTGCAGTCTGCCCCGTGCCTGGTCGCGGTGATACTTTAGCATGCCATGGTGCTGAGTCCCTCCTGCTAATCCCCCCACCCCATTCACCTTACCATGCTTGGAAATACCCCACCAATCCCTACTGACTGGCGAGGTCACACCTCAAGAGCACCTTCCCCCTCAGGCCCTTCTTCATACTGCATACTTGCCAGGCAGATGTGTCTTGGGTAAATGTGACTCTAGGAAAAGCATCCCACCTTGGGGAGACTCCTGTTAGTCCTCCTGTTAGCATGCAACTGTTAGTGCAAACTATTAAGAGATGCATTCTCTAAAGGGATTCTGCCATTTGCCAAAGACAGAGGAAATAGTCTTGGTTTTAGTTGACCTTTATCAGAATTAGTGCACATAGAGAAAGAAGAGTAGAAAGGGTATTCCTATTAATTTACCAATAAACCTCTCAAAATTTCCAGCTTCAAAATGCCCAGCCAAACAGGGTTGGCCTCAAGCAGGCCTGCCGGGTTCAAAGCTTGTCACACAGGAAAGTGATTCCGAAGCAAGTCCTAAAGAACTGGGACAGGAGATACCACATCAAGAGAATGGCTGCCACTGTCAGCCTTCCCACATTTTACTTACGTGTCCTCCAAGTCTTCTTCCCAGTAGCATCAGGGTGCAAGTCAGGCTGCAGAAGAACAATCCCAAGCCCATGTGTTGTTATATATCAAACATAGCGGCTTATCTCCACCCTCATCTCCAGCAGCTCCCCCAATCAGAATGTCTGATTCACGGTGCACTGGGACTTGTAACCCAAGGCTGCTGTGTGTACATGGGGACAAGGAAAAGCCAGTTTGCTTCACTGTGATGCTCCTCCCCCTCTTATGGAGATGCAATCTATATCACTCCTGGGAAGCCAGTACCTGTTCTGCTTCTTGTGTCCCTTTGGTTCCCACATTTCTGGAAGATGGTCCTACACCTCCACCCACTCCTTCCCCTTAGAGAGCCATTTCCCACTTTATGAAAAACATACATCAATAGGGGTATCTTCCTCCCTGTTCCCACAACAAAATGTCCATGAGCCACCACCACCACCACGAATATGTTGTTCACATCACCCACTGTCACTTGCCATGTGGTGCAGCCCATGCATGCAGGAGGGACTGCCTTTCTCATGCCCTCAGTCCCCACTTCCCTGGGTTTTACCACCTGAACATGAGACATGCTGTCCATCTGGGCGTTTGATGGGCAGGAAATCTTCAGACAGCACTCAGTAGTGTGGGGGTTGTTGTCACAATCATCAGATGATTTTTCTTTTTTTTGTAGTCACAAAACAGCTGAGTCAGACTGTTTGGTTTTCACCCAGAAGTCTCATGTGGCAACTAAGACACAAGATGGCATTTCCATGGACTCCATCCCCCAGACCTGCCCAAGCACATATTTGGTCTTTTTCATAAGGCCAGCTCCGTCCTTACTACTATCTGGTGTGGCTGATGTCCTCACTTTAAGTCATATCGTTGAGACTATCCACAAGGACTCAGGAAGCCCAGGTAAGCAGACTCCTGGAAGCACTGCCAAAGGCCAAAAATCTTCTTTGGGCTTTGTTAGAATTCTTTTTGGGTGAGAGTAAATTCCTTCCTATGGGTTTCCCTTGCTCACCACTCTCCGCACACACTTTCTTGCAGCTTCTTTGCAGGGCCTCTGTGCTTGCTTCCCCAACTTCTGGGGCCTCTTTAGGATTCAGTTCAAATGTGTCCTGTCAGAAAAGCAGTCCCATACCTTCCCCTCCCCCAACTCTCCCTACAGCCCCTAAGATCTGGAGCTAGGCCCTCACCTGTTGGGCTTCTGTTATTCCTCTGTAACTCACCCCCTCCCTTAGAGTTCATCTCCCCTCACTAAGATGTGAGAACCCTGAGGGCAGGGACTTGGTCTGTTCTCCATTTTGCTGGAGGTGTGACAAGATGACTGGGGCTGATCCCAGAGGTGGTTAGTGACATCCTGACCATCAGCTTTTTCCTCATAGGATGCTCAGTGCGCAGAAAGCAGCACCAAGAAGTGGCAGCTGTAGTGAGAACCTGTGTACCCTGAGGGTGCCATGGGAGTCAACAGTGTTGTAAAGCCTGTCTGATGACTGAAATCCAACATCGGTGAATAAGATGGGTTACATACTTCAAAGGTGGATGGGAATATGGAATCCATGACATTGTAGCTGGCTCAGTGCATCAGAGGCTCTCCAGCCCCATGCAGCATGAGGACATGTTGGCTTTCACATGCTGGAACCGGCACACAAATGATGGAGGTCATGAGACCGGCCAGGGGTTGCAGGCAGTTCACCTTCTATGAAACTGTATTTGGAAATACAGTCTTAAAAGAGTAAGTTAAAGTGAGACTTATAGGGTGGGCCTTAGCCCAATATGCCTTAGAGGATTAGGACACAGACACATAGAGAAATGGCCATGTGAGGACACAGGGCGAAGCCAAGGAAAAGAGGTAGATACTTTAATCGATCAACCTTGTAGGTACCTAGATCTTGGACTGCAGCTTCTAGAACTGTGAGAAACGAATTCCTGTTGTTTTAAGCCCTCAATGGTGCTTTGCTATGGCAGCTGGAGCTAATACACTAGGTCTAGAGGTAGAAAGATACCAAAGCAATTTTCCAACAGGATCTTCCAGCTGTCTTCCATGTGGAAATCCTGCTGAAGACACGCTGGTTGGCAACACCAAGCAGCCTGCTTATCTGTGACTACAGCACAGAGGGGATCTCACCACCTGCCCAGTGCTCTCCTCAGCCAAGTGAACACACTCAGAAGCTCCTTGAGGCTTACACGTCTGATTTGCTGATCATTCCCTTTATGTAGTCCTTCAGGAAGTATGCCCCTGATGTTGGCATAGCAACCACAAGCCATCTTCTGTTCTTTCCAAATTAGAAAATCCCCAGCTTCAGGACTGAGAAAAGATGTAAAAGCAGAGATGAAGTTACTGATGGACGTGGTTGCCATGGTATCATGCTGTCCTTGGAGTATGCCAGCTGCCAACTCTCCATTTTTTGTACAAAGAAATTTGGAAATGACAAAGACCAGCTTCTCACAGTGGGGGAAGTGTATGTTTTCATTAAAAATAACTAGTGAAGGGAATTTATACTTTTAAGAGCAATCATACACCCAACATACAGCTCTCAAATTTTAAATGAATCACTTGGGATCTTACTAAAATGTAAATGCTGAAGTAACATCATGTTTGAGGTGGGGCGCGCTTGAGGCTGCATTTTTAATTGTGGCAACATATATATAACTTCAAAGTATTGTCTTAAACCATATTCTGTATTTTTAACAAGGCACGAGGCGAAGGTGCTGCTGCTGGTCCATATCCCAGTTTGAACGTCAGGCTATTTTTTCTAAGAGCTTTTCTTTGTACCAGAGCCTGCTGGGCAGCAGGCGTGCCAAGATAAGCCACAGTGTGCTTTCCAAGAATTTTCTAGCAACTGGACAAGAGGGGGGTAACATCATTTCAGAGCAGACAGGAAGCTACCTGACTGTGAAGTGTGGTAAGGACCTGCACACTGGAGGGAGGTTCGAAGCGAGAGGGTGATGCTCTGCTCTGTGACTACTGAATGACCAGCTGTTTGCAAGGCCATTTCCTGAGGAGCCTCCTATCTTCTCCTGCTGTTACAGACAATGCTAATGCAAACATCTTTGTACCTGTGGCTGCTCTCTCTTGAGTTATTATTGTCTAGGGGGAAAATTTCAGTAAAGGAATTACTGAGTCAAAGCACATCTGATTGATTTCGTTTGTATCTGTTAGTTCTACTGTATTCATTTATAGCACTGTTAGCCATGCCAAGGAGTACATATTTCCTTACCACTTTAATTTGGCTTTCATCATTCTTTTTTTCTTTTTGGCAAAAAGGGAAGGGTATGCATCAAATGGCACTTCATCTTATTTTTAATTTGCATTTCCCTAATTACTAATGGCACTGTCTGTGTCTGTTTATGCAAGCAGCCAATAATAGTCTTTGGTTGACTATTCATTGAGACTGAGATTGTGATTCTTTGCTTTGGAAAACATGTTTTCCAAATCCCTGTGCCCCTCACTGTTGTTCACATCAGCCCACGTGAAATCAGATGGGTGGTATCTTTCTCCAGTTCTCCAGCTTCTTGTGACACTGAACTAGTTTTCTCTAGCCACACCCAATGAACACCCTGCTCTTCTAGAGGCCTCTATTAGAAAAAGGTGGGGTGACTTCCAGTTTTAGCTTCAACATATGAGGGGCTCGGAAGTCTGAATCAGCCTGGTCTGCACTCACAAGAAAAAGCCACTTGTATAGCTTCTGTGGTCATTTTTTGATTCCTCTAGTATAGAAACATCATGCTATTTTGGGGGAGAGGGGCAGGTAAGGGTGCTGAGAGGCCTTACCACCCTTGTTTACCCAGTGCAGATGAACTTTGACATTGCTCTGTGAAAGGGAACAGGTGATAAAAATACTTCTAAAACTGAAAACTATCGCTGTGTGGGATATAAGTGCTAGATTTTCAACCAACAGAAGAGATTCAAGAGCAATCCTGTCCAATATTGACTTAGGGGCTTCCCTTACCTAACCATTACTCACTCCCTTTTCCAGTCACAAGCCTAAGGCCCACAGCACAGTAGGCTGAAACAGCTGGGCTTCCTGTCCTGACAGGCCCTATACTTTACAGGCTGCGACTGTGGACCCAGCACCACCCTTCAGTAGAGGGGAGCACATTGTGAATCTCTCAGGACATCAGTACAGAGAATACCTTAGATTCAGTTTTAGAGAGAAATTAGGCAATGGAGGATGAAGAGTAAGATGCAAACAGAAGTTTTTCCAGTTATTTGTTATTAAATATCTTTATTTTCAAAATAAGAGTTTCTGCCTATATTCTGTGTGCCTATAACATTATGGTGGCCCCAGGGGAAGTGATAAACTAAGGGAGCTTTCTGGTCCTCAGGAAAATACCAAACTTTGCTTGCAGACAAGAATGACTGCTTTTCAGTCCTGTTACATTCATTCAGCTTACAAACCCACCCATTCATAGACGCAGAAATACATTAATTATGGCAAAGATACTTGGTGTGGGCTTTTTGTGGCTGAATGGATTTCCCCTTTCTTCCAACTGTTGGGACTTCCTGGAAAGCAAAGGCATATATGGTGGGTACTCAGTTTGATGAACAGATCTTGGAGAAGATTCATGAATCAGCAGGAAATCAAGCAAAAGGAAACCCACATGTTTGATTTCTTCAACTGGGTCATTTGCAACTGAGAGTGAAGCTACTAATACCAACTGACATCATCTTGCTAGCCCCAAGGGTGACAAGACAAAGCTGGCCCCTGTTCCTCTGTATCTCCTACCACATTCACTTGGCATTGAGGCCTCCACACTTTTGCTCTCTTTTGTCACCTCACTTTTTCCCTAGTCCCCTGGAACCTCCACTTTGCTTTTCTCCTACCATTCAGCTAAAGACATCACTGCAAGAGAAGAACGTTGTCACCCCGCCGATAAGTGCTCACTAGACTTAGGCCCTTGCACTGGCAGATGCATTTCGTATTCCCACTTCCCTTCCTCACTTGTAAAGATTGTGTTTACTTCACCTGAGAAAATCTTTGTTATGGGGCACACCTTCACTCCATTTCCGCCTTTTTGCCTAGAAAGTGACCTCTTGCCTTTAGTGGCCCTTCCAATGTGATCCATCGCTGGGCCCTGCAGGACCAGCTTTATCCCCTTAACTGTCTCTCCCTCATCATTTAGACTCAAAAGATGGTTCATGCATGTCCCCTATGACTATTAATTCCTTCACAGCTCTTCTGTGGATACTCAATCCTTCCCCTCCACACTTGGAGGTTTGGGGGGGGGGGGGGAAGATCTGCNCCTCCCCCCCCCCACTGGGGGGTTGGGGGGGGGGGGGGGAAGATCTGCACCTCGATTCTACCCACTCTATAATCCTTATGACCTGGATTGGTTCCTGCTCCGCTCAGAGGACCTCTCTAGTGAAATGAAATAAAATGAACCAGGCTACCACTAACCAGAACGGCCACACTACTGCTCAGGCGAAGCACTCCTGAAAATTAAAGTGGGAAAATACTTATTATCAGACTCCTGTATGGTAGTGAAGACAATGATTTTAACTGTCTTTATAGGGTTTGGATAACAATGAAGAGTGTTAATTGGTAATCTCTCAGATGGGAAGCAGATGCAGTTATGTCACAGAATAGCCTATCAGAATCTTTTGGTTTATCAAGAAGCAGAAAGTCTTTTTTCTCTCTCAGAGTAACAGAAAGCAGTCAGTTTAGTTAACAGACAATTTAGCATCACCTTATGACAAAATTTAAAGCATTTAGGAAGATGTTACTTACTAAGTACCTGTTTTGCGGTATTATGTTAACACTTGAAATACTATTTTCATAATCCTTACTATAAGCAAGGCAAGTATACTGATTCTACTTCACAGCGGGGAGTATGCAGTTCACAGACTGAAGCCCAGAGCAGCCAGTAACTGACCCAAAGTCAGCTGCAGTCAAAGGCTGAGAGCCAAAGCCTGTGTCCTTTCTATACCACCAAGGAAAATACTTCCTATATTTCAGTCACTGCATGATATCCAAAAATCAAATGTCCGAGATTCCCTAATACATTCATTATTTCTTGGTCTAAAAAAGAGAAGCTGACAGTGACACTTGGCAGCTGGGCTGAAGTTCAGGAAGACAAGAAGAGCTGGGCATAGGAATTGCACTAGGACTCCCAGCACTGCCTTCTTTCCCTCTAAAGTGAAAGGTCCAGAAAAAATAACCTGGAAAACATGATGGAGCACTGACATCCCATTGACCTCCAGAATTCCGGTTAATGGTTCTATTACTAATTGCTATTAGCAAAGTCAAATAAGGGAGACACTTATTTGGAAACACTGTAATAATAAAGGCCTAGTGACTTCATATTTTCACATGAAATCCCAGTTAAGCTATACATGCACAGTACTATGTTATTTTGGTAACACAGGGACACAATTTAATGATTCTAAGGGTTTTTTTGAATTTTTTTTTTTTTACAAGTCAGGTGCCATAAACATTCAAATAATCCATCTTTTAAAAAGTACGTTTACAACATCAAAAGAATTAAGATGAAATATAAACCTTTCTACTTACAATTTTTATACAGATTAACCAAATCACAAATACCACAAATAAATGTTAAATTGTAACAATATAATGAATAAACATTCAGATTCTTAATAAAATCTTCCTTTAACATTTTTTTAAACTTATCATTATTCTAAATAATCTATGCAGAGTTTTAGGGTACAATACCAAGAAGGCACCAACAATACAAAGTAGATACAAAGCAGTTTCAGAACTTTCTTGAGTGCTCTACATGGGTAAACAGCACAAAGAAGGCAACAAGCTTTAGGTAAACCTGGTGCAACCCTAGAGAATTCCTTCTGGATTCCTAGTCGTTTCTGATCAATTATGCCAAGGCTGGATTACAGTGAGAGAAATCACATACTTACTCTACTGTTACATGCTTTTCATCTGCATTATAAGAGTATCATATTTCAAATACTAGCATAACAATTTTAAAGCACAGATGCTTTAAAAATGTATAAGCAAAATGATTGCTCAGATTTTCAAAACCACTACATTTACAAAAATATGTCCCTTAAACTTGGGATTACTCCAAAACATTGATTTACAAATATAAAAGTATTATGGAAGGACCCAAAGCATGTGTGCATATGTATGTGTGTGTATATTAACATACTGTCACCATACTATATAAAAGTCACCAATTTAAAAACTGTATGGACATATAAGCAAATAAAGGTAAAAGTCTCCTTTGAATGCACTGAATATTATGTGGCATGCAGCATGGGGAGTATATCTATGATTCCTTAGAGACAACCACCGATGAGCCACATGTGGCTCCTGAAAGCTAATAGGCACTGCCATACCCATCACTTTTGCTTACAGCAGAAGGAATTATGTGAACACACCACACACTATGTACTGCACACGAAATACAATGATATTCTTCTACCCATGCATCAAAATGGTCTGCGTGTCGGTATCAGCTCTGGAGACTTTATCAAAGCAGAGTTGTCATGAGTTTTCTCAAATCCAGCCCACTGGCTTGTTTAGGTGTATCTTGCCTCATAATAAATTAAATGATTGGAATGTTTCAACAGGATTTGCTGCTGTTGTTTTTGTTTTTTGGGTTTTTTTTGCTTGCATTTTAGACACCAAAAAAGCCTGAAAGCTTATCTGAGGACACTAATAATGAAGGCATTCAGCATTACCAATACGAATTTAGAAGACCTTATCTGTACATTTTTTGAGATGCAAAAAGATTCAATGAGTCTATTACACATAATAGCTAGTACTTTGCACAGATACCTTGGTTATGACAATTTTCAATCTGTTAAATCAAGTTTGGCATGATTAAAAAAAGCATACAACTGACGGCTAAAGTGATTCTAGAACACAGTTAGTGGTTTCAAGTCAATCTGACTCCACTGTACCAGTGAGCAGGGTGGAAAGGAGCCCACAATCCCTAGGTATTAGTAACCAAAGCTATGGCTTTCTATTTGGAGGACTGTGATTAACCTCATAATAACAACAACATTCCACTTTTATTAAGCAACAGTCAAACCTCTGTAACCTGTCAATGCTGTGTGGACCTTCACATGGCTACTCTGTGCATGGAGGTGAAAATCATGTATTTTAGGATAAAAATCTCAAAGTAGTTCTAATTTCTGAAGATGAGCCAGTCATCCCTCTTTAAAGCCTGTGAGGTGTGAGCATCAGCACCCTGAACTGGGGTTGTGGGCCCCAAGATGTTGGGCAGCCCTCCCCAGCACTCAGCTATGCCCAGAAACAGCTCTGGGCCACCTAGTTAGGCCGTCTTTAGAAAGAACCAGAGAATCAAGTCTGAGATGTCTGGGCCTCTTCATCAGAGTTGGACAGAATATTTTAGACTTATGATTTACATAAAGAATATATGATCTGATGTTCTGCTATCAGAGGGGAAAGGACCTTACAGAAATGCTTTGTAAGTCATCTCATATAGACTAAAGTGTTGGGACAGACCGAGGTGGGAAGGTGAGGCCCGTAAGAATTTCTGTCCTAAGCACAAACTGAACTTGACTGTCCACTTGGACACGCTGATCCAGAGGAAATCAACACTGAATCTTAACATGAATATGAAGATAAAAGATGTATATTTATTTTCATGAATTACAAGTGCATTTCTGTTCATATTAAGCAGGCAGTCTTTATATAACCCATTCTCCATTGCTGTCAAAATCAAACAAGAAAAAAAGGACAGCTGAGAAATGAAAAGCTAAAAATAGAATTATTTTTCATAAGTGATCTGGATAGCATTTTCCGTGGAACACAACTCAGAGGTAACAATAGATTTTTCGTTTCAGTCATAGGCATGTGGCACTTGGACAGTCATCTCTGCACAGAAAGCTTTAACAGTCATGCGAGGGTACAGTAATTATTGAACAAGGCAAATTTCTCACCACAGAGAGCAGTGGGGGGTCAGGAGGAGGCACCGCACTGGGACAGAACACCGAGTCAATGCCACAGTTAGAGTGGCAGGAACAAATACTTAAAGGGATCAGGATATGGGCTAGAGCTCCAAACATGACTTAGTGCTAGCTTTTTCTGATGGTCTTAACTCAGCAGTATCAGAAACATCTGAGAATACTTGACGACAGAATAGTGCTTCATGTCATGAGCTCATGACGGCTTTATTACAAATTGTTATATCATAGGCTGATAAATGAACTTGAGATGCTGACATGCTGTAGGAGAAAAAAAAGAATTGTACGCATTCTCATTTGAAGATGCAGTGTTTCTCGCTGCTAAATCCTCAGGCATTGAGTGTGGCTGCATTGAATGTGACATACCGTGTGAGGCTGCACCGGGGTACAGTGTCATGGGCATTTAGAACTCCATCCTGTAACATCTGGTCAGCCGGCTGGCTAATTCTCAGCACCCTGCTGTGACCTTTGCATCTCTCTCACTAATTGCCAAGTGAAGCTGTCACTTTGCTCTTTTTGCTTATATTTTGCAAATGTAAGTACTGCATATAACACGTTTTGGTAAATGTTACACCAATATGATGGGATAAGTAACTATATTAAATGTACAGAGTGTAATTGCTGGGTGCAGTACTTCTTTTTATTTAGAGAAATGCTTGATTTTCTAAAAGCTGGGCAAACAGCATATACTTCCAATGTTAGTGACTACCACGATATGAGAAAAGATAGGCTGCAAACACCCCCAAGATTCCCGAGATGGGAGCACCTGCTGCAGGCTGCAACATCATCCCAGGTGTTTCCAGAGCGCCTGCTCCAGGGAGACAGATATGGTGAAAAGGTGAAGTGCAAATAAGGGCTGTCACTGACTTAAAGTGCCCTGGGTAGTAGCCTTCCCTATCGTAAAGTGAGATGCCAGTGACGAGAGCCAATTTGGAAAGAACTCTGGTGTGACTGCAGACGGCACGGGTCAGCAGGTGCCATGAAGGATTCAAGGGGAGGAATCACTGCATCTTTCAAACCAGAAAGTGATTAGTGACAAAAGCAATGGTAAGCAGTAGGTGCACTGAAAGTACATACTGCCACAGGTCACCAGTGGGTGACACACACAGGGGTGCCAGGAACAGTTCTCTGGACTGAAGGAATTCTTTGAAAGCATAAAAGCCACAACTACCAGAAACCACCCCTCCGAATGGCTCAAAGGAGTCAAGGTGGGTAAGCCGAGACGGGCTGGAGACAGGACCAGGGTCAAGAACTGGGAAGAATACTGATGTCTGAGCACGTCCAGTCCTCTGAGCCCTTGTCCTATTGAAAAACAAACAATGAGTTATGAACTATGTCATAATCAGCAATAGGAGAACAGAAAAAGTTAAGTGAGCCACGTGAAAATATCAACATTAGGAAAAATGGCGATGTGAAAAAGCGAAAGAAAAAAAAAAAAAGAGGCAGAAAGGTCACCACCACACTGGGAAACCACTGGGCAGTTTGGAAGGGGAGGGTTTCTGTCTTCATTTCACAGGCACCTCTTTTTAGAGGGTGTTTCCATCACACTCAGGACACACATGTGTAGGTGCACATATATGTGCGTATGTGTGCTCTCACACACACACACTCGTGCTCATAGCCAGTTTTTGCTCATAAGATGGTGTTTGTCAACTGCATGGTATTTACTACCACTCCAATAGTCAAAGCCAGCGTGAGGGGTTATATGAAATAGCACAAATGTATGCAAAAAAACTCTTCCCGTACTCTTAGCAAGTCAATCTCTCTCTGGCGACCAGGGTATGGCCAGTATTGACTATATAGATACAGAAAGTGTGCTCTACCAAAAATGTTCAAGGTTTCTCTGTGACAAAGCAGAACAAACAAAACAAAGTGCAAACTGGTAGTATGAGGTTGGTGGGTCAGGATTCCTGAAAGGCAGGAGTCATGGCCTGGCCCCCTTAAAGACAACACCCTAGAAGTCAGCAGGTGGTAATCTGTTGACTGCCTTCGGTCATTTTCTACACTTGACAGGGTCCACAACTGGCCCTCCAGATGTCTGCATGTGGGCTACCAGTATGAGGTCCTCCAGGGTGTGTTGTACTATAAAAACATAAGCAGCATACTTTCTCATTGTTACCTAATGTCTCTCTTGTACTTAGAGAAATATTCCCAGTCAAATTGATTATAATGGCGAGAGGCTACTAATTCTCAAACATGAGCATGAGAATTTCCTGGAGGTCTTGATAAAACACACATTTCTGGGGGACAGGGCATAGATGGAACATGCTGTTTCAGAACCACTGTCTGCGGCATCACTGTATGTGATGAATTAACTTCACTTCTAGGTCACCATTAGTTTTGTTCCATCCTTGGGAGAACTGAACAGTCACTCAAGTCATGCTCTAAGTTCTTGGTTCTGATGAGGCAGGCAGTCTGGTTGAGATGGTCATTAGAGTAATGAAATGTGTCAAAATAAAAACAAATTAGACTCTTCTTTTTGGAAACTCTTATTAGTGTGACATGTTTGCTAGTGTTAATGATCTAGCAGAATGACAGTCACTTCAATATTTTACAAAGCACTTTCTGATGGATGGTTTTCATCTACCACTCTAGTGTCAGGGCAGGAAGACAAGGAGAGAGGCTCAGAAATGGAGTATGACCTTTATCTACAGGCATGCTACTTTCATCTGCAGGCAAACCTATTGGTTGGCAAGAAATTAAAACTGCCCTAAATGCTTTTAACAGAGCCAAAGGGAAATGAGTCAACACTCCTACTAATCAATCCACATGAGAAAATTAAAAACAGGCAGATGAAGAAGAATGCCAGGTACCTACTGTACCTTTATTTTCTTTTTTAAACATTTTACAAAGATTTTTAAGGGCCTCCCTGGTGGCGCAGTGGGTTAAGCAACGCACTATGAAGCAAACCGCAGCCACTGCAGCACGAGTTTGATCCCTGCTGCCAGCCAGGGAGGGGATCCACATGGTGCGGCAGACCTCTCCTGCTGTGCCCACTGCTCCCCTCAGCAGTGTACTTCAGTTGATCTGCCTGTTCTGCTCCCCACTCTCTGTGGTGAATCCTCTCACCTCACCCCCCACACCTCTGGCCTGTACCCCAGTGCTTGTATGCATAAATAAATACATCTTTAAAAAAAAAGATTTTTAAAAAATTTATTTATTTGTACAAGAGCTGGGGTGACCAGAGGTGTGGGGGGTGAGACAGAGTGGGGAGCAGAACAGGCAGATTAAATGAAATACACTGCTGAGGGGAGCAGCAGGCGAGATAGGAGAGGTCTGCTGTGCCATGTGCGTCAGCTCCCTGGCCAGGGATTGAACTCAGCACTGTAGTGGCTGCTGTAGCCCCACAGTGCAACAAAAACCCCTTGCACCACCAGGGAGGCCCTTGTACCTTTACTTCTTTGGAGGGAAGGTAGCTAAGGAGCTGGTGTGGCTAAGGATGAGGCTCTGAGCTGAGGAACAGGAAGCTTGTCATAAAGTTTAAACAAATACACTTACAAAAATTTTAAATGGAACATTTTTAATTTCTAAAATTGACCCTAATATAATGAACACACTGACTATTTAAGTCACTCACTCAGGGCAGCCACTGTAGAACATCAGGAATGCTTGTGCTCCTGTTAAGCAGCTTCCTCTAGAGTAGTTTCTGTCACCCTCTCTCCTAAAGGGCCTATGGCTATACTCTATGGTCCTGTGTATGCCATTTTCTAGTTCTTTCTTACTGTAACCAGTGTGCTTTCTTACTAGTTCTTTCTTACTGTAACCAGACAGTTCTCTAATATGCCTACATGTGTGACAGCAACTATACCTTCCAGACTCTCTCATTTGGAGCTTCTATTTTCAATGTTGTAAGCTGGGAGCTCAGGAACAGCTCTGTGTACTTTGAGTCCCTAGACCTTGTCAGGACATAAATCTAGTCTAGGCAGTGTGAAGAGAGAACAAAAAAAAAACGGGAGTTTTGGATTCTCTGAAAAGTTTTGTCACAGGTATACTATCTTTTTTTTAAAAAGATTTATTTATTTATGCATACAAGCACTGGGGTACAGGCCAGAGGTATGGGGGTGGTGAGAGAATCCACCACACAGAGCAGGATGCAGAACAGGCAGACTGACAGAAACACACTGCTGAGGGGAGCAGCGGGCGAGGCAGGAGAAGTCTGCTACGCCATGTGGGTCTCCTCCCTGGCTGGAGGCAGGGATCGAACTTGTGCTGCAGCGGCTGTGGTTTGCTTCATTGTGCGTTGCTTAACCCACTGCGCCACCAGGGCGGGCCCCACAGGTATACTATCTTAAGCAAGGCAATATGCTAGAGTTTTCTCTATCACAGACATAGGCCCAGAAGCTGACTTCAGAGAAGGCTGCTGTGATAGGTCAAAATGAAATCTTTGTGAAAGAACTGGGCTCAGAGTTTAATGAGTCGTCCCACCTTTCTCTGGGTTCCCTTTTATATTGTATATGACTAAAATGTTCAGTGTAGATGTTGGCAACTTCCTATGAAATGGAAAAGAAAAAGGATGGGTTGATGTAGACAGGATGACAGATATGCAAGAAAGCAATATGGGGAAACGTTACTCATAGAATCTAGGTAGTGGAAACATACTGTCAACTGTAAAACTTCCAACTTTTCACAACAGGCAGAAATTCTCACTTAAAAAAAAAATGAGAAAATACTGTACCTACTGTGGCCCTGGTGGAAATGAACACAACATGGAGTAATTGTCTTTGCCACATGATAATGAGCCCCAGTCCTAACTCCCAGAACTAGGGTGGACCCTGTGAGGGGTTTCAGTCAACACAGACCTTAGGAGGCATCTAGTCAGTTGCCACATCTTGAGGCACCAGGAGCACTCTCCTCTTTGTGTTACTTCCCCTGGGCCTGCTGGAGTGCCTTTTCCTTCAGAAGTCTGGTCAGTTGCCCCACAGGTTCCTGCTTCCTGATATCCTTACTGGGTCACCTACCCGTATATTGCAGAACCCAGCTAGACTGCAGACTCCTCACAGGATGACTAATTCCCTGGTCTAACTAACTCACAGGTCTGACTCCCTGGCTGTGCTCTGTGTCTCTTCCCCACTAGTGAGGTCCTCCTAAATCTCTGATGCCTGCATCTACCAGCCCTGAGATCCTCACAGCAGTGAGAGTATGGACTCCTGCCTCCTCCTCAGCGAGTCATGCTCTAAAGGGCTACAGTTAGTTGAGGCTTTTAACATCCTCCCTTGTGTGGTGACCAAGGACCCTGGCTAATATTTTCCCTTGTATGGTGACCCAGGACAGATTTTTACTGTTACCAATCTGCAGACAAACCACTCCCCATTTTGTACTCGAGACATTCTAATGCCTTCTGATTGATCACATGTTCTCTACTTGAAAGACTTCAAGTGGCTTCTGCTTTCAAGCCTGGATGCTGCCAACAGTCACCTTGAGTAATTGCCCCCAGGGTCTAACATATGAAAATAAAAGACATGGCAGGAGAGAAGAGAACAGAGATTCAGCTGACAGAAACCTCCTAAACAAACACTGCAGAAACCATTCTTCCATGACTGGCCTCTTGTTCCAATACAAGTGTGGTACCCGCTCTGCCACCTACCTGTCCACTCTGCACAAGATAATGCTGTCTGCCCAAGGGTATAGACAGTCCCTCCAGGCTGAACTGTCCAAATCATTTCTCCAGTAACTTCTTCAGCCCTTGGTCATAATTCATAATTCTTTACTTCACTGCTCATTTTGATAGTTTAACATAAGCTCAATGTCTCTCCTCTTGCTATACATTCTTTAAAATCAAGATTTGCGTTTTCTTTTGCTCCAACACTAGCTTTTGAAAAATCTACCAATAGCAAAGCACTGTCTATTATACCTTATGGCCTAAGCTCAAACCCTCTTCCTTTATTAGTAACATTTTATTTGTATAATCTTATTCATTGCTAGGGTTTCCTGTGTGGTCAAAGCTATAAGTACCTGACAAATTTAAGATCTGTATCCTGGCTGGAATCTAGCGGTCTCCTCAAAAATGAGTTCTTTGAGCTTTTCCTTGGGCAAGTCATCCAATTCCATGTCAAATTTGAATGGTGCTTCAGCGATAGGCTTTAAGAGAAAATAAAACAATTAGTACACAAAAGTTATTATGGTTAAGGCAATCATTTACTGAGTCATAAAATGACTATGGCTAGATTCCAATATTCATACATAGGACTGACATCAATACACCTGGACTCCACAGTCCTGAAAGCACATTTCTCACAAGGATTTAATAAATGGATACGGAGCAGTTGAACCATTCTGAGTGTTCTGAACTTATGACAAATCCCTGATCATTTTCAAAATTTTTAAGGCACTAAATGTTGAAATCATAGAAATTTGCTGTTATAGCAATTAGGAATGGTGGCAGGCTGATATTAACAAACCCATGACATCCAAATAAAAGCATTTGATTAAATATATCACATAGTATCTTTATATTATGAGTCGTTAGAAATTAAGCTTTAAGGAAAATTAGTATCATTGGAAAATGTTCATTTAATACATATATATACACACTAATGACTTAAAATTTTTATTATTAACTGTTTTTAATTTTAGTAACTATTAAGCTATAAAGTGACCCTGTACTTTCCTGAAACTTTTCATTTTTGCTTTTTAGCAATATCAAGCTAAAGTTGACAGCCTGAGTAATTGTCTCTAGGCTGTAATATATATAATAAGTACAGATTTAAACTGCCTATTTATGTAAATGCCTATACATACCTAATGATTAAAAATGAAGCTAGTCAATATTGCTCCTGTTTTGATTTTTAAGTGTTCCCCAAAACTAATATAATCTAAAAGAATTAACCTGATAACACCAACTGTCAATCAATGGATGCCTCATATTTACCAGGCATTCCCAGATCTTATCTTAATCTTCAGACCTGGACTTTATGAAAGGAAACATGGATCCTAAATTCTGCACTAAGCTGTGGCCTCTTGAAATGGGGAAAAAGATTAATGTCTATAAAAAAAGACTTAGACTTCCCCAAAGGACAACTTTATGTAAGATCACATGACTTATCCCATATACATCATGCTTCTAATCTTCCTATCCCCCCATTAGGTTTTGAGTACCACCAGCTCAAGATTATGACACAAGGGCTTAGGAAATCTCCAGTTCACTGGGACCTTAAGAGCCCCCAAACCTTCTACTCTTATCTATTTGCCTGTCATTTACTGTGCTGTAGGTATTTTCCAAAGCTACCTCAACTATTTCTCAGGAGAGGAGAGAAATGGCAAGGGAAGTTTATTTATAATAATTTGGTGAGTTCACGTATGATGTGTTTTCTGAATCCAGCAGTCAATGTCCAGTTATGATGAACATACAAGTAATACGTAAAATATTACATCTCATGCTCTTTCTGGGAAAATTATAATAAATTATAATAAACCAATTGTAATAAACACTTCCTCTTTTCAATATCTTCTTCCTCTTTCATCTTTTTAGCTTTTATAGTTACTTTTCCCTTCCTTCCATTTCCCCTTTAATTTTAACACATTCCGCATAGTTCTCCTTCTTTTAAAAGCAGGATTGTTAAGGTTTGTCTGTACATATGGGCCTCAACTAGAAAGATCCAAAATTCTGGTTCTTACTGCATAACTCTTGGAGAGCATAATTCTTGGAGAATGATGTTAAACTGAACCCCCTGAGGACTCATGAACCAAAGAATTGGAACTTTCCTGGAAAGAACATGAGATGTAATACGTTTTACTTGGATGTTCAACATAACTGGACATCCACCTGTGGACTCCAGGAACACATCATATGTGAACTCACCAAATTATAGTGGGAACGATCCAGCAAGCTCTCCCCCTTGCTCTGTACATTGCTATCCCACCCCAGCAGGCAGTCAACTTTTCCATCTTCAAGGTGAGCAACTTGGTTTACTGCTACAGACCATGAAATGGTCTTCAACTTTGGATCCCTTCCCTATCTGTGCTTCCCTTTATTCATCCATTTCACTGGCCCCATTCCTGTTGTTCCTGCTGGTGTCCTAGTGAAAGTTTTCTAAGATAGGAGGAGTTTGGGGAAGAGGGGGAGGGGTTTCAAGCTGTGCTGACAGCATTAGTCCTTGAGGTGGAAGATACAGACTTGCAGGGAAGACTAGGTATGGCACTGTATACTTCAGGACAATTTAAACATGATTTCTACCCCTGCCCACCTGACCCTCTGTTGGGCACAATGCTGGCTGACAGACATCCCTGAAGAAGCAGCCAGGATCAGGGGCTCTTACCTCATCACTTGGGTCATAATACTGCTCCAAATATGGGTGGGCCAGAGCCTGTTCTACCTCAATCCTCTTGTGAGGGTTGAAAGTCAACATTTTGTCCAGTAAGTCCAGAGCTACAAGAGAAAGGTTTTGCACTTGTGAGAAGCAGAGGTAAGAGTCACTGAAATACCTTCCATTTCCTGTTAAAGTAAACTGACTCATGAAAAACAAGATCTAAGCACTGCCATGGGAATAAAGGCCAGCAAAACAGATGCTTAGTTTATCTCAGAACTTCCCAAGACCATGAACATCTGACAATTCACAGACCACAACCCAAAAGATAACATATTAGCCAAGGCTAAAAGTAGAAGTCTGCCTATAAAACCTGGACTTTTCCAAAATTGCTGCTCTGCTTTGCAGGTCTTAAAAAAGCAAAGGTTCTCCCACACATATCATACTCAACAGAGAAGAACTTTTGCCAAAGCAATTAGGCAAGAAAATTAAATAAATGGTATACAAGTATGAGTCAAAGTAAAATTGGCACTATTTCCATATGATATAGATAGAAAATCCTTAAGATTCCACACAAAAACCAATTAGAATAAATTCAGTGAAGTTGCAGGTTATAAAGTCAAATTACAGACAAACCCAAATAACAATCCCAGTTATGTTTCCATACATTAATATAAGCTACCAGAAAGAAATTTTAAAAATCTCATTTAAAATTGCATCAGAAAGAATACCTTAGAGTAAATTTAAGGAGGTGAAAGACCTGTACATTGAAAACTGTAAGACAGGGGTCTCCCTGGTGGCGCAGTGGGTTAAGCAATGCACTATGAAGCAAACCGCAGCCACTGTAGCATGAGTTTGATCCCTGCTGCCAGCCAGGCAGGGGACCCACATGGTGCGGCAGACCTCTCCTGCTGTGCCCTCTGCTCCCCTCAGCAGTGTACTTCAGTTGATCTGCCTGTTCTGCTCCCCGCTCTCTGTGGTGAATCCTCTCACCCCCCACCCCACACCTCTGGCCTGTACCCCAGTGCTTGTATGCATAAATAAATCTTAAAAAGAAAACTGTAAGACAATGATAATGATGAAAGAAACTAGTCATCTAGCACAAAGCTTATTTTACAATGAAGTATTGTGCATTTCCTGTAATTTATTGAATGCTGTACTAAAAATAAAAACAAAATATAACTATTGTTTATTTACTCCAGGAATTGATTGCATGGTTAATTAGGAGTTGCAGCATATTGCTAGTCTGGGGAATGGTCAAAATTCAACTATAGATTTTACTGAGTATATACCACAATGCTTTTTTTTAAAAAAAGATTTATTTATTTATGCACACAAGATCTGGGGGATAGGCCAGAGGTATGGGGAGGTGAGAGGATCCACCAGAGGCAGAGTGGGGAACAGAAGAGTCAGATCTACTGAAATACACTGCTGAGGGGAGCAGCAGGCAAGGTAGGAGAGGTCTGCTGCGCTGTGATCGAACTCCTGCTACAGTGGCTGTGATTTGTTTCATAGTGTGTTGCTTAACCCACTGGGCCACCAGGGAGGCCCCCACAATGCTTTAATATAAAGTTGAAAAATTTTAGTTAGCATCATAAGTTGGAGACACGTTTATTCAAAATAACACCTATCAAAACAGTATGGTACTGGCATAAAACCAGACACAGACACCAATGAAACAGAACAGAAAGGCAAGAAATAAACCCATGCATATAGGATCAATTAATTTATTACTAAAGAGCCAAGAATATAAAATGGGGAAAGGACAGGCTCTTCAATAATGATGTTGGGAAAACTGAACAACCAAATGCCTAAGAATAAAAATGACCACTAACACCATACCAAAAACAAAAACCAAACTCAACATGGCTTAAACAGTTGAACATAAGATCTGAAATATAAAACTGCTAGAAGAAAACAGGTAATTAAGTTTCTTGATATGAGTCTTGTTAATGATATTTTTGAATAAACAAGTGGGAATATGTCAAACTAAAAAACTTCTGCACAACAAAGTAAACTATCACAACATGAAATGGTAACCTACCAAATAGGAATAAATATTTGCAAATCATGCGTGTAATAAGGAGTCAATATCTAAAATGCATTTTTAAATTCACACAACAGCCAAAAAAAATCTGATTAATAAATGATCAGCGAATCTGAAAGGATATTTTTAAATGTTAAAAAATTTAGTCTTCATAGAGACTATCAAATATTGCCAATGTTGACAACATTCAAGTCATGAAGATTGGGTATGAGGAAAAGTTTTCTATTAATAATAACCATACCCCGGATAAATTTCATTGGATAGTATGTGCCACTGCACAAAGCTTAAAGAGGATATTTTCCCAAAGACATACAGATAGACAACAGATATATTAAAAGGTGCTCAACATCACTATCAATTAAGCAGTATTATACCATAAAAAAAACACCACTAACCACGAGGGGAATATAAATCAAAACTATCATATCCCCTCACACCTTTTAGACGGACCATCATCAAAATATCAGGAGATACCAAGTGTTGGTAAGCATGCAGAGAAAAGGTTACCTTTGTACACTGCTATTGAGACTGTAAATTGGCATAGTCACTAGAACTATCATGTGATCTCACAATTCTATTTCTAGGTTATTTATCTGAAGAAAAAAAAAAGAACTCAAAAAAGATACACACACACACACACCCTTATGTTCCTTGTAGCACTGTTTATAATAACCAAGACTGAAAACAAACCAAGAGTCCATCACTTTGTGAATGGATAAATCTAAGTGGTGTATGTGCACATCTACAGACACACCACAGAGTGGAATATTATTCAGCCATAAAAATGGAAACTGGGCTACTTTTAACAATGCAGACAGTCGCTGAGGGCATTATGCTAAGTGAAATAAGTCAGAGAAAGAGAAATATTGCATGATTTCACTTATATGTGGAATTAAAAAAAAAACCACTAAAACCAAAACTAAACTAAAACACACAAAATAACTGATGGCTGCTAGAGGCAGGAGGTGTATGTATGGGCAAAATGAAGGTGGCCAAAAGGCACAAAAAAATTCTAGTTATAAAATAAGTTTGAGAATATAATGTACATAGTATAAGGACTATATTATATAATACTGTATTACATATCTGAAAGTTGCTAAGAGAACAGAGCTTAAAAATTCTCACCACACAAAAAAATGTTTGTAGCTGTGGAGATGATGTTAATAAAACACATTGTTATCATTTTATAATAATAGAAATAGTGAATCACTATTGCATACCTGAAACTAATGTCAATTAGTTTCATGAAAATATTTCATGAAAAAAAGTCTTATGTGATTGTCTTAAATTAATTCCAAAGAATTTCTGCACTGTGTAACATATTTTAAAAGATTTATTTATGCATACAAGAACTGGGGTACAGGCCAGGGGTGCACGGGGTGAGAGGATTCACCAGAGACAGAGTGAGGAGCAGAACAGGCAGATCGACTGAAATACACTGCTGAGGGGAGCAGCAGGCAAGACAGGAGAGGTCTGCTGGGCCATGTGGGTCAGCTCCCTGACTGGGTATTGAGCTCATGCCGCAGTGGTTGCAGATGTTTCATAGTGCGGTGCTTATCCCTTTACACCATTAGGAAGGTCCCTGATTAACTTTAAAATTACAGAGAAAGACTCTAAGATCATAAATGGAGTGGTCAGTTGGACTCCTGTGCAGTTTAGTTTCAGTTTCCTCCTGAGAATGATGTGTGAACCAAAGATCCCCTGGTCTGCTCTGTAGTTTGCTGTCTTTCTCCAAGGTCCTTAACCATAAGTAAGCTCCTGATGTGGCCAGTAGTCAGCAGCTGAAGTTTCATGTTGAGAGTGTAGCAACAGGAATGAGATTGGGGAGAAAGAGGACATCTAAGGAGTAGCTTCCACTGCTGCTCTGTAGCTAGGATTCAGGGACTAGATTAAGCTATAAGGATAACCAAATAGCATAGCTAATTATGGATGAGACAAGGATTAAGTAAAATAATGAAATACTTTCTATATTTAGAATCAATGAGAAATACATGCTAGAAAAGACATTAGGGTTCTGGTAAAGAGCTCAAAAGGGTTTTATTTTTTAATACGTCTCTTTTTATTTAATGATGCTCAGACCAGTGGCTTTCATTTTAAGAAATGGATCCTTTCTTCAAATAAATCCTTAGAGGTGCCTTAAAGATAGGGAGTAGACAGTGAAACAAGTCAGAAGGCAAGAGAAAAATATCGGATGGCTTCACTATTAGGAGGAATATGAAAGAACAACAACAACAAAGAATAAGCTCAAGGAATTGGACAATTATAACCAAAAGCAAACAAAAAAACTCAACAAGACCAAAAAGCCAAGACAAATCAAAGGGACCATGGTGGGGGGGGGGTGGAAGAGAGGGAGGGCAAAGACCGGGATGAGGGCAGAGGGNCCAGGGGGGGGGGGGGGTGGAAGAGAGGGAGGGCAAAGACCGGGATGAGGGCAGAGGGTGCACAAGGGACTGAGGTGATGGTGCACCGGTGAAATGGTGATGGGTACTCCCTGGGGACTACAAATGATGTCAGATATAATTAATAATAATAATAAAAAGACAGGGAGTAGATAAAAGAGCTTCCTCATTCCCCTAAATTCACAGACCACAGTGCCAAGGCACTTTTGAGAAATCCAAGGGCTCTAACAAACAAGTTTGAGAATCTATTGGAGGTCTGAAAATCACTAGGTAATGTAAAGAAGATACATTTTTAGAGAATGTAGTAACAGAATAAATCAAGACACTGGTATCTGCTTAATGGTAAAAAGGAAAATCATTTTAGTCATTTACTCACTAAAAGTCTGTTCAAACCTTGAGAGCAGCAGCGAGTACAGCTTCTGAAGAGACTGTCTGTGTATCAGGAAGTCAACCTCAAGAGAGCAGGTAGAGGCCAGGGAGGAACCTTACTGCCTGAGGTGAGTGAAAGGGCAAGAGAGTGAATGAGTGTGTGTATGCATGTGCATTGTGTATGTTCAGCCTTTGTATGCCACCTCTCTCAATCTTCAAAATAATTTAGGAGAAAATAAATGTGGTAAACCCCATGAGAGACAGAATGAGAAAATATGCATAGCAAAGAACTTTTCTCATGTCCGTAAAGTGAACTGTATGGAGTCTTGATCAAAATGGCAGCAGAGACGCTAGGACTAAGTTCTCCCATAAAAACAGTTGATAAGGAGAAAAAGCAGCAGGTCCCTGCAAGAACTGGGACACAGTAGATAAACTGGACGATGCTGGAAACCTACCCTGAGAAGAAAGGTGCAACAACAGGAGACATGAAGAAAGGAAAGCATCAAAATCCTGCTACTCACCCCCTACCCATGAAGTCAGCACACTTTGACCAATAGAAAGGGGAGGGGGAAGGAAAAAAAAAAAAACCCCAAAAGAAACAAACAAACAAACAAGGAAAAATACTGAGACGCCAGAGATACCATGAGTGGAAAGAAACTACAGCAGGCACCAAGTTCACAACCTGAAACTGTGCAGAAGCTGCCAATGAAGTGAGTGACCTGCACTGGGTAAGCGCGGAACCAGGCGCCACTGGAATAAGTTAGAAAAGCAAAGACTGGTTGGTTAGGGCTCACATGGAAAAGTGCACACTCAGGTTTCTGCGCCCACATCTCAGGGCTGTGGGGAAGTACCTAAAAGCTGCCTTAGAACTGCGGGAAAATGCCTGTGAGTGGGCAGTGAGGTGAAGCCATGGCAGGCCACACATAAACAATGGTTAATCTCCTAGGACGCACATAGAAAAGTATGTGCAGCTTGGAACTCCCAAGATGTCAGTGCAAGTGCCTTAGGGCTGTGTGAAAGTGCCTAAGAGCTGCTGTAGGACTATAGGGAAGTGCCTGATAGGCCCCTTTGGACTGTGAGAACGGGCACTGAGGCAAAGCTGCTCAGGCCACATGTAAAGGCCAGTCTTCTAGGGCACGGACAAAAACTGCACGCGGCTTAGGACTTCGTAGTTGTCTATGCTCATGTCTTAGGGCTGTGTGGAAGTGCCTGAGAGCCACCTTAGGATGTGGGGAAGTGCCTGTGAGTTGACACTGAGGTGAAGCTTCTGGCCACACAAATAAAGAAAGACCAATTGGTTAGGGCACGCCAAAAAAGTGCACGCAGTTCAGATCTCTGTGCCCACATCCAAGGACTGTGGGGAAGTCCATGGGAGCGTGGGAGCGGCACCTAGACATGTGAGAGTCTGCACCAAGATTTCTTTGGCTAGTGTTTAAGCCTGAGCAGGGCAATGCCCACCGTCAAGGCCACACAACTTCCAGTCACAGGACACATCCACCATCAGGAGCATGCAGCCCACACAAAAAGCCAGAGGCCAGACAGGAACAGATCCAACTGCCACAGAGAGCACACAGTCCCCCACTTCACATTTGGAAGCGAGGGATCTCATCACCGACCCCCTGGAATGGAAATAGATAAGGGTATCAAGGACAGAGCTCATCAATCTATCCACAACATCACTACCCTTGTGGTGTTGGACCTGGTCTCACTACCTATTCCCAACATCACAAAGAGATGCCCGCCAATACCAGCAGCAGTTTCCAGCACATAGAACAAATCAGAAAACAAACTACAGGAATAAGGAAAAATACAAACAACCAAGTAAGCGCCCAGAGAAAGGACACTCCACAAAAAGAGAATCAGCCACCAGAACCCAATAACAATGACATGGAATAATTTCTCTACCTTCTAGAAAGAGGATTTAAAATCATTTAAAAAACTGAAAGAATACAAAAAGAATGATATAAAAATAATTAATGAAAATGAGACCCTAAAGAAGGGAATGAAAGAAATGCAGGAAATTAAAAGGTCAGTGGAGGAGACAAACAACTCTGGGAAAAGCAACAAAAACAGAATGGACGAAATGGAAGAACAAATCAGTAACTCTCGAAGATACAGAAATAAAAAGAATCAAAACAGAAAAGGAAAGAGAAGTGTAGAGGAAAGAGAATGAAGAAACACTCCAAGAGCTATCTGACACCAAGGGGAAAGGAAATATAAGAATTATAGAACCTCAGAGGGGAGGGAAAAAAAAAAAAGGAACCAAAAAGCTATTCAAGGAGATAACTGAAGAGAACTTTCCAACCATTAAAATGGAGATGAAGGGGCCTCCCCTGTAGCACAGTGGGTTGAGTGCCTCACTGTGAAGCATGCACTGCACTGCACAGCAGTGCGAATTTGATCCTGGGCCAGCACCCACATGGCGCAGCAGACCTCTCCTGCCTTGTCCACTGCTCCCCTCAGCAGGGTATTTCAGTAGATCTACCTATTCTGCTCCCCACTCTGTCTCTGGTGAATCCTCTCACCTCCTGTGACTCTGGCCTGTACCCCAGCTCTTGTATGCATAAATAAATAAATCTTTAAAAAAAAATTGGAGATGAAAATAGAGATACAAGAAGTGAAAGATCACCAAATTTCTATGATGAAAGGAAAACTTCAGTAAGACACATAATAGTAAAGCTCTCAAGAACCCAAGACAAGGAAGAAATAATGAAGCTGACAAGGGGGACGAAACAGATGTCATATAAGGAAAATCAATCAGGCTGACATCAGACTTCTCTGAAGATACTCTCTGGGTAAGAAGAGAATGGAGAGACATATTCAACAAACTCCAAGAAAATAAATGCCAACCCAGAATACTTTATTCTACAAAGCTTTCCTTTCTATAGGAAAAAAAAAATAAGGACCTTCTCAGACTAACAGAAAGCCCAGAGTTCATTATGCCTAATCTACCACTCCAAAAATTACTACAAGTCCGAAAGTCAAAACCAACAGAAGGATGAATAAGAAGAACAAAACAACAAAAGGAATAAAATTCATGAAAAGATAATCAAAATGGCAAAAACAGATACCAACATATTAATATTAACCCTAAATGTAAAAGGTCTAAACTCATCAATTAAAAGAGAGAGTCACAGGCTGGATCAAAAAACAGCACCCAGACTTTTGTTGTCTTCAGGAAACACATTTAACTATAAAGATAAACATAGACAAAGTAAAAAGTTGGAAAACAATCCTACAAACAAATGGACCCCCAAAGAAAAGCAGGAACAACTATATTTATAACATACAAAATAGACTTCAAGCTAAAAAGGTAGAAAAAGACATGAACGGTGACTACATTATGATCAAGGGGACAATACATCAAGAAGATATGACACTCATCAACATATATGCATCTAATAAAGGAGCACCATAATTTATCAGACAATAATTATTATCTCTGAAACTTGGCAGCAGAGAATATACATATGTAGTAATAGACTTCAACACACCACTCTCAATAATGGATAGATCAATGAGACAAAAAAAAAAAAAAGCAAATATACTAAAGCTCTGAACAAGGACCTAGATCTCATGGGCTTGATAGTCATCTATAGCACACTGTACCCCCCCCCAAAAAAAAACTGAATACACATTTATCTTAAGTGCACATGGATAATTTTCCAGGATTGATCACATACTGGGACAGAAGACAAATATCAACAGATACACTAAGATTGAAATCATACCAACTATCTCTTCTGCATAAAGGCACCAAAGTAGAAATAAATCACAAAAAGAAGGCAAGGGTCCCTTCTTCATCATGGAGACTGAAACCAATGCTACTTGGAAAACCACTGGATCGATGAAGAGATCAAAGAAGAAATATAAAATACCTTTAGGGGAATAAGAATACAACTCTCTAGAACATTTGGGACACATCAAGAAACAAGAAAGAACTCAAAGAAATAACCTAATTTCCCACAATAAAGAACCGGAAAAGGGACAACAAAAAAACTCAAAACCCAGTAGAAAAGAAGGAGATAATAAAAATCAAAGCAGAAATAAATGAAATAGAAGTTAAGAAAATAATCCAAAAGATCAATGAAACCAAAACTTGGTTCTTTGAAAAAGTAAATAAAATAGACAAACCTCTAGTCAGGATGTCAAAACAAACAAACAAACAAACAAAAAAAACAAAACGGGAAAAGACTCAAATAAATAGGACCACAAAGAAAAGAGGAGAAATCACAACATAGTAGAAATCAAAAGAATCATCAGAGACTACTATGAACAGTTATATACAAACATTTTCAGCACTCTTGAAGAAATGGACAAATTCCTACAACTTTACAATCATCCAAAGCTACATAAAGAAGACACAGTACACCTAAACAGTCCAATTATAAGCAGTGAAATTTAAACAGTAATCAGAAATCTCCCCAAAAATAAAAGCCCAGGACCAGATGGCTTTACAAATGAATTCTACCAAACATTCAAAAACGAACTACTGCCCACCCTACACAAACTCTTTCAAAAAATTGGAAAGGAAGGGCTATTACCAAACACATTTTATGAAGCCAACATTACAGTAATACTAAAACCGAAAAAGGATATCACAAAAAAAAAAAAACCTACAGGCCAATTTCTCAAATGAACACTGAGGCAAAAATCCTCAATAAAATCCTAGCTGAAAGAATTCAACAATGCATCAAAAAGATAATTCACCATGACCAAGAAGGATTTATTCCAGGGACACAAGGATGGTACAACATCAAAAATCAGTTAATGTAATGCAATACTTCAATAAAAAGAAAAATAAAAACCATATGGTTATATCAACAGATGCTGAGAAAGCATCTGACCAAGTTCAACATCCATTTATGATACAGGCCCTCAAAATTCCTGGGATAGAAGGGACATACCGAAACATAATAAAGGTCATATGACAAGTCTGTGGTCAATAACATTTTCAATGGTGAAAAGCTGAAAGCCTTTCCCTTACAATCTGGAACAAGAAAAGAATGTCCAATCTATCCACTGCTTTTTAGTATAATACTGGAAGTCCTAACCAGAGCAGTAAGACAAGAAAAAGTCATATAAGAAGTCCAAATAGGTAAAATCATTATTATTTGCAGATGATATAACATACAGAGAACCCCAAAAGCTCCACAGAAAAACTAATCAAAATAATCAACCAGTTTAGTAAAGTAGTAGGATACAAAATCAGCCACACAAGTCAATAGCCTTCTTACAATCAACCTGAAAAAGAAGAAATTAAAAAGACCATCCCTTTTATAAATGAAACAACAAAAAAAATCAAATACTTGGGAATAAACCTATTGAAAGAGATGAAAGACTACAAAGAAAATTTTGTTAACATTATTATAAAGAAATAGGATACAAAAAAAAAAAAAAGGAAAGATATCCCCTGCTCATGGACAGGAAGAATTAATATTATCAAAATGGCTATCCTACCAAAAGCAAGATACAGATTCAATGCTATTTCAATAAAAATATCAATGACATTCTTCAAAGAAATGCTGATGAAATTCATATGGAGACACATAAACCTCAAATAGCCAAAGCTCTCCTGACTAAAAAGGGGAATGGAGGCATCACAATTCCTGACTTAAAACTATATTACAAAGCCATAATAATTAAAACCGCATCTTACTGGAACAAAAACAGGCACACAGACCAATGGAATTGAATAGAAAACTCCCAAATAAACCCACAGATCTACAGACAAAATAATATTTGACAAAGGAGCAAAGAATATCTATGGAACAGATAGTCTGTTCAATAAATGGTGCTGGGAAAACTGGACTGCTACATGCAAAAGAATAACACTAGACGACTATCTCTCATCATGTACAAAAACCAACACAAAATGATCAAAGATCTAGACACAATAAAATATATAGACGAAAATATAGACAAAACAGTACATGATATAAATCTCAGTAACATCTTTAAAGACACAGCACCTAATGTAAAGATAAACAACTGAACTACATCAAATTAAAGAGCTTCTGTACAGCAAAAGAGACATTATCCAAAACAGAGAGACACCCTACTGACTGGGAAAAAATTTTGCTCTCCATACAACTGATAAGGGACTGATAACAAAGATCTACGAAGAACTCACACGACTCAAGAAAAATAAAGTAAAAAATCCAGTCAGAAAATGGGCAGAAGAGCTAAAAAGACATGTCTCCAAAGAGGAAATGCAAATGGCCAACAGGCATATGAAGAAATGTTCAACATCCCTCATGATCAGGGAAATGCAAATTAAAACCACAATGAGATACCAGTTATACCAGTAAGATACCTTATACCAGTAAGAATGGCACATATTTAAAAAAAAAAAAAAAGCACTATAAATGTTGGAGAGGATGTGTGAAAAAGGAACCCTCCTACACTGCTGGGTGGGAATGCAAACTGGTTCAACCACTATGGAAAGCTGTATGGAGGCTCCTCAGTCTACCAAAAATGGAATTACTATATGACCCAGCGATCTTGCTCCTAGGGATTTATGTAAAGGACACAAAAACATTAAAGAATACATGCAGCCCTATGTTTATCGCAGCACTGTTTGTAATAGGTAAGACTTGGAATCAACACAAATACCCAAAACCAGATGACTACATCAAGAAACTGTGGTATATATACACAATGGAGTATTATTCAGCAATCAAAAAAGATAAACTAGAGACATTCATAGAACTATGGATGGAGCTTGAAAGGATTATGCTCAGTGAGATAAGTCAGAAGGAAAAAGAAAAATACCAGATGGTCTCAGTTATAAGAATATAGGTGAGGGGGCCTCCCTGGTGACGCAATGGGTTAAGCAACGCACTGTGAAGCAAACCGCAGCCACTGCAGCATGAGTTCGATCCCTGCTGCCAGCCAGGGCGGGGACCCGCATGGCGCAGCAGACCTCTCTTGCTGTGCCCGCTGCTCCCCTCAGCAGTGTACTTCAGTTGATCTGCCTGTTCTGCTCCCCTCTCTCTGTGGTGAATCCTCTCACCACCACCCCCCACCTCTGGCCTGTACCCCAGTACTTGTATGCATAAATAAATAAATCTTTTTAAAAAAAAGAATATAGGTGATCAAGAAAAGAAAAATAACATCAACAACAAAAAAAACAAAACAAAAATAAACACAACTACAAATCAGACACATTAAGGGACTATGGTGATGGTGCATGGGTGGACTGGTGGTGGAAAATCTAAGGGGACTACACCAAGAAAAGAAAGCAAAGATTGCAAGAAAAATAGATAAATAAAAGAATTTATAATGCCCAATTTTGTTAACGCAAAATTATTATTTTGTTATGCATATATTGGCTGAAATGGATTCTCTGAGTAACATAATGTTAACTCTCCAAACCAATTTTATATATTGGTCAATGTATTTCCATGTTATCTGATAACTGTCTAAAAAGTTATTTCTCTTGACAGTGTTTACTCATTTATTTACAATTATACTATGGGAAAAGAAAATCATTTTTTATATTACAGAAAATAAAATTTTTCCTTGAATTAAAAAAGTTAACGGTAAAAAAAAGTTTTTTGTTTTTTTTTTTTTAAAGCAGCACACATAGGGCCCATCTTGGTGGCACAGTGGGTTAAGCAATGCACTATGAAACAAACCGCAACCACTGCAGCATGAGTTCGATCCCTGCTGCCGGCCAGGAAGGTGACCCACATGGCGCGGTAGACCTCTTCTGCCTTGCCCACTGCTCCCCTCAGCAGTGTGTTTCAGTTAATATGCCTGTTCTGTTCCCCACTCTGTCTCTGATGGATCCTCTCACCCCCACCCCCACTTCTGGCCTGTACCCCAGTTCTTGTATGAATAAAAAAATAAATCTTAAAAACAAAACAAACCAAAAAAAAAAACAAACCAGCACATATATACTACAGTATCAAATTTACTTTTGCCTCTTGCTAACATTCTCAATACATACATATTAACATTTAAAAGTGCACCTTCGCAAAGTACGGTACAATGACATCTTCCTTTGCAGGCTACAGAACTATTTGGAGCAGAGGAAGTTTCTCAGGTTTGGCTATTACTGAAGTTCAGTCTGGGCAGAAAAGGCATTCATTCCAGCAGCTGGGACACAAGATTTTATGGCCCCACAACAAGCTAGGTTTAGAGGAGGCACTCTCAAGGGATAGGAACAGTGTGGCAGTGTGGTCAAGACTTGGGCATCCCAGCTCCACAGAATATGTGGGAGATGTGTGAATGCATGACATACTTTTGCTGAGCTTTAGACTCTTATTCTCTGTAATGCAGGCAACAAAACTGACCTTCCTGTCTTCTCACAACCATTCCTCCCTCCAAAAGAGCTTACAGACACTTCCCAAAGGACTTGAGAGGAGAGTCAAAGTTATTTGGCCTTTTGCCCAATTAGACATTTTGTGTCAGCAGAGTCCAGGAGGGCCTGGCCATAGTCAGATTCTAAAGCATTATTTCTAATAATTTCTCCCTCTAAATCTTGGTTTTAAGTAGGGAGGTTTTAAGGTTACCGGATGTTTTTACAACTTAAGTATTTCCAAAATATAGCTTTAGTTCCTTCAAGTTAAATTCTAGGCCCTTAAACATCCAGGCAAAAATTTCAAAGGAAGAGTTATTTTTTTGTTACTTGAAAGTAAGTGGATTACTAGTCTCCTTTTTTCAAGTGCTATTTCTGCATTGTTCGCAGCTATAGAAGGAGAAAAGGTGAGAAATAGGAAGCAGCTGGCAGGTGCTGCTCCCAGTCAGAGTGCCCAGCTTCCCTCCTCCCATGCCACACAGCAATCCACTGGCACCACTCAGACGGCATGAATGACGCTGCTGGACGTAAGGTTCTGTGGATACAGGTTTCATTCTCCCTAAAAGACTGAAAGTCCCTTTGAGGTTGGGATTATGTCTTACCACAATACATGATTTCCTTTGGTGCCTCCAAGAACTCCACTTCCTTTTTTTTTTTTTTTTGTCTTGAAAAATTTATTTAGGAAAGAAAAGAGAGAATAAAGACTCCAAGATAGATGGTACCTGGGAGGGGCAGAGAGAGCAGAGGTCCACTTCTTATCTTTTAACTTTAGGGGCATCAAGGAACATAATTCTTTCCCTTCTCTTTCTGAACTATGAGTTATTTTCTTTCCTGTGCTAGCCCAAACACCAGGGCGAGTCATCTGACTGACTCTAGCACCACTCTGGGTGCATTTCACTAACCCTGGTGCTTATAAGAGGACACAAGCTGTCACCTGCTTCCTCAACTTGAATTTTTGAGCAGGTCTAGAGAAGAAGGGCTTAGGTGTACAAATTGTGAACCCAACAGTGCTTCTCAAACTTTTTGAATTTTGAATAGAATTCTGGAAAAAAAAAAACAAGTTTTTTTAGAACTCAGAGATCTAGGGAACAAACTATCAAATACTACTGTGCCACAAAAAGACTGTTCCTCTCATAAAGGCCCTTGACAGCTCCAGGAAATCTTTAGTAAGCCCTTCTTCTAAGATTCTTCCCCAACTAACACAGCTTGAATTCTAACTTACCCTCCTAGCAGATCTTACTGTGGGTAGTCCTGAGAAAGCTAAAATGCCAAGGAGTGACCTTTCTGAGGTTCCTAAACCAAGGTTTACACACATTCTTATTGTAGAAAAGATACCTTCTCCCTATTTAAAGCTAATCCTTCTTAATGTGTAGTCCAACCCACAACGACCTCTCCTCACCTATACCAGTTATTTTTGCCTCTACTTTCCATTTCAAACTACCCTTGGCTTCATTAAAACTACTTTTACGGTGATCACTAATGACGCCTTCAATGAAAACCTCTCTGCTGCATGAAGACTGCTCAACTTGCCAACTTTCTTATTATACTGTCTTCCACTTCTGTGAAACAAGACACCAGATTATTTTGTCCTTTCTTTCCATAGCCTTCAAGAGTTCCTATTGCTACCTGATTACATGCTGAAAGTTCACATTTTCTAGTTTCTTACACATTTTATTCTTTTACCTTCTCAACCTGCATGATTTCAAATGCTGTGTTAAATCCCAAATCCACTTTCAGCCTGAAACTCTGATCCAAGCTTCAGATTAATAAATACAATTCTGCATGGGAAAAAAGTATTTTGTATGGAAACCTTAGTGCCCAATGACATATAACTATATAAAGAGGATGTGGTATAATATGCACAATAGAATACTACTCAGCTACTTTTTAAAGGAGGGTGAAGAGAGGAGAATTAAAGGGGGAGGGGACGCAATGGAAGATTACTGGAGCTTTGGTGATGGGGTGTGGTAACACACATTGGAAGAAATGTGAACTTATATCCCTAAAATATATACAATGTGGGAAACCAAAGTCAGCTCAATAAAAATAATTTTAAAAAAGTATTTTATGATTCTATTCACAACAGCTACGTGTTATTTACAGACAACTTTGTTGCTCAAAATCTGGAAACTTTAAATAGTAGGTTATCTGATAAATGAAGTCAGATTTCTTGTATAAACTGTATTTTTCTCATAAAGAAAAAGAAAGCAGGAACAAAAGAACAGAATTTCTCATCTTCATGTTGCTGGCTCTGCCAGCCAGTGTCCATTGCCCCTCTAACCATACAAAGCTGTGCTCGCCATGATGGCGCTCTCAGGCTGCCCATCTTCCCTGATTGTGCTGTGGGGATGGTGAAACTGACCTGATCACATTCACTGAGTTCCTTGGCCAGTGACTAGTCAGGGGTGGGTATGTTATCAAAGAGGCAATAAGTGGTTAGCACTACATGCGGGCTGAAACTATCAGGTTGGTGTGAGCCTAGAGCTGCTGGTGGTCGTCCTAACAACACAAAAGAAGAGGCTAACAACTAATGAGACACCACACAGAAAGGCAGTGCTGAGCAAGTCCAGTTTCTGATCAAAGTGGCTGTGTCCTGGAATCCAAGCAAGACTAGATTTGTTAGCTGTGGGAGCTAGTAAAGTCCTGCTTTAGGCCTAAGTCAGTCAAGAACAGGTTCTTGTTATGTGTAACTGAGAAGACTTCAAATAGCTGACCCTCTAGTCTGTGTGAATGGCTCTGATCCTAAATGCCTTTAACAGAACAATTAGGATAACGATTTTTCAAATGTTACTCAATTTAGGTCATTTTATATCTATTATCAAACCTAATCTGTCTAATCAAAGTTTTAAACACTTTTGTGGTCAAATCTACTATCTTTCCTTTAAGTTTGTTTTCAAAGCTGAGGATAGAATGATAGACTCCATAAGGAGACTAGAAAAAATTGAATACTGTTTATTTTTAATAGTATGATTAAAAAGACTATTTAATCATCAATTCTTTGGAATTCATTTTGATGTGTAATGATTTAAGTTGATTTTCTTCCAAGCAGCTATTCAACCAGCCTAGTACCATCTGCTGAATAATAATCATTTCTTCCCCTTCAGGGGACTAATTTTGGAGAGAATCCTAAGCTAGACTCCTCTGAAGAAAAATCTACACTACTATTGGTTCAAAGGACTCAGCAATCAGCAATTTCCAACAAATATGTGAAAATTTTTTTTATCTCACTCTTAATTAAGGAGAAACAAATTAAAATGTCACTTCTCTCATTTGTTTGGCAGACCCAAAAGTTCAATACCCAGAATTGCTGGAACAAAAGGCATGTGACAGAATTGCCAAACTGCCTCTAGAGAATCAACCAATGTACACTCTACCAGCTGTCTCTGAGAACATCCATTTCCCCACAGCCTTGACCACACAGTGGGTCATCAAACTTTTTGATGCCTGCTACTGTGATGGGGGTGTGTGGGGAGGTAGGGGGTGGAATTACTGATCTTTCAATTTTCACACCCCATTTAATGAATAAAAATGAGTACCTTTTCCTATATTTAAGAAGTATTTAATTTCCCATTCTGTCAACTATCATTAATCAGAGTTGAAAATGCTGGTGTTTCAGTTTAAAAGTTTTAACCTAGGGGACTCCCTGGTGGCACAGTGGGTTAAGCAACGCACTATGAAGCAAACCGCAGCCACTGCAGCACGAGTTCGATCCCTGCCGCCGGCCAGGGAGGGGACCCAAATGGCTCAGCAGACCTCTCCTGCCTCGCCTGCTGCTCCCCTCAGCAGTGTATTACAAGTAGATCTGCCTGTTCTGCTCCCCACTCTGTCTCTGGTGAATCCTCTCACCACCCTGGACTCTGGCCTGTACCCCAGCTCTTGTATGTATAAATAAATCTTTAAAAAAAAAAAAGTTTTAACCTAAAGTTTCCTAAGGTCTTTCATTCATTTCTTCATGTCATTTTCATATGAATCCACATTATCAATTCACTATAGGTAAGTTTTCAATCTGTCTTACTGCTGTTCTATATCCTAAGTACTTGATAGCACAGAATACATACTCAGATCTATTTATTAAATGAATTTATGTATATTATAGTAAAAAACTAAAACCCACATGGTTGTGGATAAAATATAGCCACAAATTCTTTGCAGCTTCTTCCATTAACAGGTGGATTTATTTCTTTACCCCTAAATATGGGCTGACCTGTGATTTGCTTGAACCAACAGACAGTGGCAGAAAGATCTCTCTTCTGTGACCTGGCCTTCAGAGACCTCACAGCTTTGTTCTTGTTTTTTGGGAATATTTCTGTCATCATAAGAAGCAGTCCAGTCTGTACTGCTGTAGGGTGAGAGTCAACTGCAAGATGTGAGATGCCACCTTAGACCATGCAACTTGAAGTGAGCAGAGCAGACACACTCAGTTGTGCCCAATACAATGGACTCATAAACAAATACATGCTGGTTGCTTTAAGACTGCCAATTACAGACGTATGGAATGGTTTGTTATTCAGCAACAGGTAACTGATGTGAACCTCAATGTCCAATATGAAAATGGTTTAAAGGGATGGGTCATCCCTTTAAAGGAACACTTTGTAGTCACTCTTTGTAACTACAGAGATACAAAGATCTCCAACATATATTTCAGTCTCAATATCTCAGACCTACAAATGCCACAACCTTGTGATGCAGGTACTATTACTAATCCTATTTTATAAACGGAAAAACTAAAGCTCAGAAAGGTTAAATAGTTCATTAGCTAGTAAATGTTGGGCTGTGAAATGAAACCAGGAGGTTTGGCTGCAAAGTCTATGCCCCCAACACATGATGCTGTACTGCTCATTCCGGTACCACCAACTCCCATTTCTCCACTTTATTCTACTCATAGTCCTTCCTTGCTTCTCTATTATATTCACCCAGTACCTATATTTCAAAATTTACTTTGTGAATTTTAGTATGTTATTATCAGAATCAACTAATCTCAAAGTTCATGATCTTAAGAAAAATTAGCTAAATAAAGCCTCAAATATTAATTATAAATCATGACAAACTACAGGAAACAGGAAACAAAGATGAGAGACGTCTGAAAGGTGTATTTATTATTAAGTATTAACTATGCTTTTTTAAAAAAAGATTTAATTATTTATGCATACAAGAGCTGGGGCAGGGGTAGGGAGGTTGTGGTGAGAGGATTCACCAGAGTGTAGGGAGCAGAACAGGCAGATTGACTGAAAAATATTGCTGAGGGGAAAAATATTGCTGAGCATACAAGAGCTGGGGCAGGGGTAGGGAGGTTGTGGTGAGAGGATTCACCAGAGTGTAGGGAGCAGAACAGGCAGATTGACTGAAAAATATTGCTGAGGGGAACAGTGGGCAAGGCAGGAGATGTCTGCTACACCATGTGGGGTCCCTCCCTGTCTGGGATTGAATTCACACCGAGGTGGCTGTTGCATGAGGCACTCAACCCCTTGCCCACCAGGAAGGCCCCCTTAACTATGCTTTTTTATTATGCATGTATCTCTTTTTTAAAAAGGCAATTCAGGAAATAAAACTTAGATAACACCTTTAGGGAGATCAATTTAATCAGCAACAAGTACAAAACATATTAAGTTCTAATTTAAAAATTCCTGTGTTAGAATATTTAACTATAAGATAACTACATAGGTTGGAGATGTGCATACACCGGTACAACAAAATGTTAAAAAGGTAATTTTGGAGTTTTGGTAATTAAGAGCACCTTATTCTTTTACCTGTTCTTTTTTTTTCTTTCTGTACTTCTAAACGATCTACAGTAATTATACGCTACCTAATATCTGAGATTTTCAAAGACTTCCTCCGACATCCAAAAGAAATTCAATCTTATTTTTTAGTTTTTAAATTTTTATTTTTTTACATCATTGTTCATTTTTGTACAATATTTGATTTCTCCCCTCAGATGTACTCCCCATAAACTCCCACCACCACATAACCTATGAACTGTCACCATAATACCCTGTAGTCTTCCCTCCCATTTTAACCCTGTTGTATGTCTTGGATCTATAAACTGCCTGCAAATTTTGTCTTTTTTTCTGACCCTTTGGTTAGTTTCCCTACATTCCTCTCATA
Organism: Galemys pyrenaicus; assembly: GCA_019455555.1. Classification (NCBI taxonomy): domain Eukaryota; kingdom Metazoa; phylum Chordata; class Mammalia; order Eulipotyphla; family Talpidae; genus Galemys; species Galemys pyrenaicus. Next base: position 13,809,862 of record JAGFMF010011418.1, on the reverse strand, counting down.
AACGAAACCATCTGATATTTTTCTTTTTCCTCTGACTTAAAGAAATTCAATTTTAAATCACTAAATGTTTCTGAATTTTGACTCAGGTCAATACATAAAACAAATGCAACATCCAACATCTACACAGACAGTTGTTCAAACTTTAAAAACAAACACAAAATAGCAAAAATTAGAAAAAGCTAAATTTCCAATTGAAGATTACATGAAACTACTGTAAAATCACTAAAGATAAGAAAGAGATGTACTGGGGCCTCCCTAGTGGCACAGGATAAAGTCTCAGCAGTATCAAGCTATCACCAGCCACTGCAGCATCAGTTCTATCTCCGACCAGGGAGCTGACTCACATGGCACAATAGACCCCTCACCTGCTGCTCCCCTCAGCAGTATACTTCAGTGGATCCACTTGTTCTGCTCCCCACTCTCTCTCTAGTGAATCCTCTCACCGCCTGTACCTTTGGCCTACACCCCAAGTCTTGTACACATAAATAAATAAAAACAAATCCTAAAAAAAAAAAAAGAAAAGATGTACTGACACATGAAGATACTCAAGTCACAAGTCTATTAGCAGTGACCTTTAGGGAATAAATACAAAAAAAAAATTTTACCTTCTCAGTAAAATAGTACTATTATAGTTTATATTTTAACAAAAAAATTTAACGCTGTAATAATATTTAAAAAGTAAAATTTGGATAAAAATATGCATATACATGTAAGATATATAAGGACAAAGTGCTGGAAAGGTGTCATCTATCTCTTTGGTTCCCCAATCTGATTCCCACTTCTACTTTTGTAGAAGTAGACGCTTGTAATCACATTGGGCCAACCTAAATAATCCAGGATAATCGCCCTATTCTAAAGTCAGCTGAGGAATAAACTTAGTCTCCTTTGCCATTTAAATTCACATATACAGATTCAGGGAATCAGCATGTGAATATGTTTGGGGTTGAGGGAGAGGGGTCATTAGTTTGTCTATCACTGTTATATAATAGTATGAAATTTTAAAGAACAGCTGCTTAATATATTTAACAGGTACGTGTTAAATAAAGGATAATTATTAAACAGTTAAAACCACCAAAGAATAAAATCTAATGTGTCACCTTTTTCTTTTGTGGTTAATGTTTCTGGCATTATAGTTAAGAAATTTTTGCCTAACCTAAGGTCACAAAGACAAAAGCTGTTTTCTTCTCAAAGTTTAGTAGTTTGTTTTAGGCCTTATGTTTAGGTTTATTTCCCATTTTTAGTTATTTTTTAATTTAGCACAGGGATGTCTAATTGTTCTAGCACCATTTGTTGAGAGACTGATACAAGCAAAAGTGCAGCTCAAATGCATTACCCTGAATGGAAAAATGCTGACATAAAGGTCATATACTGCATGAAACAGCATTAATATGACATCCTGGAAATGTCAAAACTACAGGAATAGAAATCAGATCAGAAATTGTCATGAACTCTTCCTGGTGGCCTATGGGTTAAGTCTGAGTGCTATCACTGTTAAGGCCTGAGTTCTATCCCCAGCCAAAAAGTTGATCCCAGGCCAAGGGAGCTAACCCACACATGGCACAGCAGACCTCTCTATCTTGCCACTGCTCCCCTTAGTGGTATCTTTCAGTCAATCCACCTGTTCTGTTCCTCACTATGTTTCTGGTGAATCCTCTCATATATCTCTGGCCTACATCCTTGTTCTAAAAACACACACATAAACACCCACACAAGCACAAGGTCATGTACCAGGGAAGGGAACAGATTACATAGGCACGAGGCAACTTTTGAGAATGATAAAAATATTTCATTATCTTGATTGAGGTGGTAGTTACATGACTGCACTTTTGTTAAAAAGAAATCAAAGTTTGCACAATTAAAAAGGATGCATTTCACTCTACATAAATTATTCTTCAATAAACTTGAGTAACTTGTTTTACAGGCTCCCTGACTCTCTGAAACCTGACCTTAATAAAGTTAAAAAGTAACAAACTGAAAGGTGGAAAAGCAGGCATTTACTCCTAGACCCTACCTCTACTGTTTCCAAATAAAAAGCTAAGAGAACAATAAAGAGTGAACACCAAATAAGGTCTTCTAGCCAAAGGCTACCTTTTCAGGCTAGTGATCTAATGGTTTAACTAATAAAACAGTCTGTTTTCTTAAGCTAAGCCTAAGAAAAATAATCAATGAAATAACATTTACCTTTAGAGTCAGCATTTGGGAACAGCCTATTCCATGGCACCTTATTTTTGTGTGGAAGAGAAAGCAAATAGTTTCTAGCTTTTAAGTTTATTATACAGTTCAGGTCTTCCTGTGATGGGGATCCAAGAATACCTATCAAATAAAATAATTAGCTGTTAATAATCAAAACCAAGATAAACCAACAAACCACCAGCTGTGGGGCAAAATTCACCCTGTAATCAATATCTTCTCACCACCTCCCAATGCTTACCTTTTTATTAACAAGTTTGTACAGGGTTTTTAATATCAAATTAAATGAGATTAGAAACTCATGTCGATGATAGGTTAAAGAGTTATTAAAACTCTTCTTAATTTAATGAAATGTTTCTAAAGTATAATGCAGGCAGGTAAACTGCATAAACCTAGCCCCCAAAGTGCTTAGAATCCTTACCCAGAATGTGGTTCAGCTGGTCAAGATAATGCTTTCCTGGGAAGATGGGCCTGTTGGAGAGCATCTCTGCCAGAATGCAGCCTACAGACCAAATATCAATGGACTTGGTATAGCCCTGCCATAGAAAGGAAGAAAAGATTGAGGATATTTGGTGTGACATGACATAATGAGACTTCCTTACACGAAAGACATGTGGCTGACATGAGCTTTAACTGCTACTCTGCCTATATATTTCAGAAATATATAGAGTATTACTTGATTTTATATCTCTCTTCAAAGCTCATTAACTTGTTATTAAATTAGAATTTCTGAAGTATACTTCATTACTATTGCAAATGATTTCAGAGAAAGAATTAGAATCTGTATAAGCAGGAGAAGGTAAATAGTAGTGATATCTAGGACATCTGTGGCCTATGGAAACCTGGAAACCAACTTAAAAAAAAAAGGGTAGAGTTATATTTAAGGAATATATTCATCTATTTTGCTAGTCATTTCCAAAAAATATCAAGCTGAGAACACTTAATCACTGCAAAAAGAAAAGTGCTGACTCCATTATTATTTCATCAATCCATTTTTTGTTTTCTTTTTCTATGTTTTTCAGATAAAATTTTTTAAAAGGAATTCTGTGAAAAGACATGGAAGAATTATCTACCTAAATCACAACAGTGCAGAAACTATGATTTTTTTTTTTTTTGAGGTGTGCCAGGACTCTCTGGTGAAAAGGCTGCATGTCTGACACTGTAAGTTAAGCCCTTGGCATCTAGTACCAAAAAGCAGGAAAAAGCCCAACGCTGGTGGGGAGAAGTTAAAAGTAGCTCTGGGAAGAAGTTAAAAGGTAGATACTCTGGGACAATTTGAACATCAAAATACAGTGGATAATGGATTATATAATTCAAAAAAATGCTTAATAAATGAAGAGGAACTAAAATAAAGAAGGAATGATAGTTATAATATCATCAGTGAATGGTAAAACTACTGGGTGAAAGTTTGATGAAGATAATTTATAGTCTTAAAGTACTCCCCCACAAATTCCTACCAATTCTAATCATAATTATTATTATCACAATATTATTTTAATTATCATCATAGCTGTGGTTGGAGACCTGGAGGAGATCATCATACGAAAAGATCAACGTGAACTCCATCAATATTGACATAAATCAGATCTACCCCCTGATATAATGCACTGAGAACAAAACATTCATGCCCAAAATGCACTATACAAAATTTAATTGCAGTGTATAAAAGAGTTGACCTTTCACCCTTCAAAAAATGTCATGGTCATGAAAGACTAACTTTTTCAGAGTAAAGGACAACAGATACAATGCAATGTGGAGTCTGGACCGGGGGAAGAAAAGCTATTAAGGTTATCTTGGGACATGTCCACAATCTGAATATAAACTGTGTGTTAGATACTGTATCACTGTTAAATTCCCTACTTAATTACTGCAGTATGGGACCTCCCTCGTGGTGCAAGATGTTAAGTCGCAGTACTGTAAAGCTATCCATAGCCACTGCAGCAAGAGTTCGCTCCCTAAGTGACCCACATAGCACGGCAGACCTCTACTGCCTCGCCCACTGCTCCCCTCAGCAGTGTACTTCAGTCTATCCTGATCTGTTCCCCACTCTGTCTCTGGTGGATCCTCTCACCCCCCACACTTCTGGCCTGTACCCCAGTGTTTGTATGTGTATTTTTAAAAATTAATATAGTATGATCACAACAGAATATCCTACTCTTAAGACAGGATTGTTCAACCTTGACACTACTTGATACTTTAGGCTACATAAGTCTTTGCTGCGGGGACTGTCCAGTGTATGATAGAATGTTTAGCAGTATCTCTGACGTCTACCCACTGGACGCTAATAGCAATTCTCTAATTTTGCAACCAAAATGACAATCAAAAATGCCTACAAACATTGCCTAATGTCTCTGGGGGGAAATCAGAGTCAATATTATATGGAAATACACACCAATACATTCAGTGGTGAAGGGACACAATTACAACTTATTCCAAAAGGACTCAGGAAAACAAACTTGAATAAGGGGTACATGGGTGTTCACTGCACCCTCAATTTACCTATAGATTTGAAAATGTTCTAGTAAGAAAAACACATTGCTCTTCACAGAAGCAACATTCTCAGGCTAGAAGTGCTGTGAACTAAAGAACTAAAAAAAATTCGCTCAGTTTTCACTTACAGGTAACTCTGCACAAAGGGAGTACTGGACATCTTGCAGAATGCAAAGGCCATCCTCCCTGACTATGTCCCCCTCTGGGAGGTGACTGAGAAATGAAGACTGGAAGCATACCAAGCGAGATGGAGGTTGCAAGACTATGAGGGCACCAGGATAAAAAGGATGCCAACAGTTCATCTTTGCAACCAGCAGGTACCATACAAGTACATGCAAACGCTGCTGGTTTGGAATAGCTGTCATGTGGCCAAAGAAAGTACCTGCTGTGTGGGATGATACAGAATTTTAAGAGATTCAACATAGCTATTTTCTTCTTTGAAATACCTGTTGCACCAAATCCTTTAAGATGAAATTTATTTTAACGAAATTTTACTTTTATAACTGAACTGAATAAATGCATGGTATCAATAAACAACTGCTTTAAGCAAATTCCATTTCCTTATAAGAACAATTTAATGTTCATCTCAAGTCTTTCAACTTCTAGAGGATGAAGAAAGAGAATACAACCTAGGGGCTAAATAGACTTGTTCCTTTCAATCCCATCAAACCTATTAGGACTATTTCTGGTTCCTCAACCAGAGACATGAGGGTTAGTGTCTATTTTTATTGCTTGTTTTCATGGGTTTTTTTTAAAGATTTATTTATTTATATGCATACAATAGCTGGGGCACAGGCCAGAGTCATGGGAGGTGAGGGGATTCACCAGAGACAGAGTGGGGAGCAGAACAGGCATACTGACCAAAAATAGTGCTGAGGGGAGTAGGGGGCGAGGCAGGAGAGGTCTGCTGTGCCATGTGGGACCCCTCCCTGGCCGGGGATCAAACTCGCGCTGCTGTGCCACAGATGTTTCACAGTATGGCGCTCAACTCGCTGCGCCACCAGGAAGGCCCTATTTTCATTATCTTGATGTTACATTACAGTAGATGGAACTGAGGTAAAGAATCTCATAATTTTGAGATGTTAGAGCCAAGATGCCAGGACCACTTAACTCCCCAGATCTAATACCCCATTCATACACTATTTTCAAAAATACTGGATCTTATACTCCATAAGCAGGTCTCAATTCTTGAAATCTGGCCCATAAACCTGACAAAGATGCTAAATTCACTTTTTATTTTTAAAACTTATTCAACATTTCTTATGACTAAGATAAAGACCGAAAAGACTTTGCTTGTGATCTGGATGCACTCTCCACAGTTACTTGAGATGTGGAGAAACACTGGTTATTTGTAAGCATATAAGTCTGACAGAATGCATAGCAGTTCCTATTCTTTTTTTTTTTAAAGATTTATTTATTTATGCATACAAGCACTGGGGTACAGGCCAGAGGTGTGGAGGGGGTGAGAGGATTCACCACAGAGAGCAGGGAGCAGAACAGGCAGATCAACAGAAGTACACTGCTGAGGGGAGCAGCGGGCACAGCAAGAGAGGTCTGTCGCACCATGTGGATCCCCGCCCTGGCCAGCAGCAGGGATTGAACTCGTGCTGCAGTGGCTGCGGTTGCTTCATAGTGCGTTGCTTAACCCACTGCGCCACCAGGGAGGCCCGCAGTTCCTATTCTTTCCAGACCTGTTTATACTGTAATTTTGCTGAAGAGGCATTCTTCATTACCAGGTTAATCTGACCTTTATATAAGAGTTCTGGTTCATGTTCACAGAAATGCACACTATCAGGTAACTTCTAAGACACCTGGCAGTGTCAGAAGCAATAGTGAAAGCTGTCATAAATATCAGGACTTCAGGAGAGCTGACCAAGTGGTGGGGGCACAGACTATTTATTCTAATGGGGTTGTACACAGACCATTTATTCTAATAGTGAGTAGAAAGGCATGCCCTGCACATCTGTAACATATCAGCACTATTCTAGCTGAAGTGGAAAGGCCAAAACACAAAGCCCAAAGGTTGAATGTCGAACAGCACTTTCATTCTGGCCAGATAGGGACTGGCCACATAACCACGTTTCAACCCAGGTGGAAACAGAATTACTGAGAGGTAGGCCTGCGGTAACACACATCTAAGTTTTTACCTCCTGTGCTCTTTTTTGTTTTTTAAATGCAAGCTTGCTCCTTACCTTGGAGTTCAGCATAATTTCCGGAGCCCTGTACCAACGTGTAGCTACATACTCCGTCAGGAACCCTGTGTGATCATGGTCTGGATCTGCAACACGGGCCAATCCAAAGTCACAGATCTGAGAGAGAAAAAGGTAGGACAGTTACTTAGATTTTCTAACCAATTTAATATCAAAACATAAACATTTAAAAAGACAACAGCACTATAATAATAGTTTCTCTATTACTACATAGCAGATATTTTGCTGGAAATCCTACAAATCATTTAAATCTGAAAGGTGACAGTGACAGGAAACAGGCTGACACACTTCAAGAGACATCCCTACCTTTTATCAGCTGTTTCTCCCAAAGTAATCTCACTTTGGTCACTTACTGTTCTGGGTAAAAATAAAGGCACCAAAAACCACCCTTTCTCAGGCCCTGCCTGCTGGTGCTCCTGGAGTTATAACCGCTAAGATCAGCTCCTCAACCTGCACCTGCCTTCTGTTTCTCAGACTTCTTTCACTTGTTCCATAAATGTGGTATATTCAAAGATTCTTTCCACTTTCCAAATCACTTTATGTAGTTCAATTCACTCCCAAGCTCTAAAAGATGCTTCAAATACTGCAGGCATATAATTTTTAAAGTGACTTATCATATTTAATATCCAGCTTCTAATTTTCTTCTCAGTCACAAACATATCTGCTGACCTTTTATCATCTGGCTATCCAATATTTTGGTGATATATATCTGTTGTGTGATTTCCATATTTTTATATAAGCCACTGCATCTTAAAAAGAAGAAAATAGCACATGCTTCTCTAGTTACTCTCCCAAAGCTTGCTTTCAGTGTGTTCTCTCTAGAGCTGCTAAATGAGGAAATCCTAGTTCCTACTCTTATCGCCCTGATAACTAGCTGCAGCCACCGTCTTCTCAGTCTATTATATAACCTTCACTATAAGTACCTTTCAGAGCTAGCTTGTGTGCTTGTGCCATTACAACTCCACTGGCCGTGGGCCTGTGAGATCATCAGGTTAGTGTAAGGATGTCAGCCTTTAAGCAGAATCACAGTAAGTTCTAACTTCAGTTTGACTGATCTTGATCCTTCAATGTACCTGTACTATGTATTTTTTAGTCTTTCTAACCAATTTCTGTGAAGTTAAACTGCAGGAAGATTTCCTAGCACAGTGTCCAGGAGGTTCACTAGTAAAAGGATTCTATTTGTTTTGATTTCCAACTCAGAGGAGCAATAAACAATTTATTTCTTCTTAAATAGAAAGCAGAATCCTCTAAGTCATTCAGAGTCATTATCCAGCCTACTACAAATCCATTTCGATTCTATGTGGCTTGAACTTTTCAATATATCTGTGACCCATAGTTTATAAGTTTTTTCCAGGACTAATACTTTCTGAATGAAGACCAACATCGTTAAACATGACTTTCAAAACCATTCATAGTCACCAACCTTCCTAATCTCACCACTCCCCTATCATCTCTGGCCTACATGTGATCCTATTTATTCTAGACAATACCACCTTCCCTGACTAGACTATGCCCTCAATGTGTGCCTTATCCATGACATTTCCTTACCCTAAATACCCAGCTTGAAAGTCAGCTCTTCTGAGAAGTTACCCAGGAATAATGCTCCCACCCCCCCCAAAAGACTTGCTCATTTCTTTGAACTCCTTTACGTTGTTAGATTTGTATTATATACAGGTATGCGAACCATGATAGTACTGCATGTTCCTGTCTTCCCAGGTAGACTGTAAGTCCCTAGGGAAAAGGCAATACTTAACTTTTTATTTCTAAGTGTCCTACACATAGTGGGAATTTAATATTTAGTAAACAAATGTCTTATTTTAAATGTAGGAAGTACAACCTGGGTGGATTGACAGAAACTCTAGTTACTGACACGATACCTGAATATTTGATAACATCTTAAAAGTAAAAATTAGGATATAGACTTATCAGGCTAAAAATCTTATATTAAAAACTAATAATATTAATAAAATTATACTGTTCAAAGAAGCAATATTGAGGAAAAAATAAAAACTGGAATAAAATTCCTTTACAAGGAAAATTAATGCATCACACTGAATATAGCAGTACATCAATTTCTTTAAAACTAAACCTACACACGTAATTGCTCTTTCTTGTCCTTTTACTCCAGGCAGCCTGGTCCAAAGTCATCACATGGGACCCTGTATGTAGGAATAGTCCCAGTACCCCAGTGGGGTATGGCGCATCCAAGTGGAATTAAGAAGGAGTTCCAGGTTTGGATGTGGCGTAGATGTGAGGTGAATAGGGAGTTCATATATGGAGGCAGGGACAGCGCACTAAGGAGGCTGGACCAGGATACACAAGATCCATGGATTATTGCACAAATAAACTATTTTATTGGAGGTTGCAAAATGGCAATTTTTCTAAATTTTACTATTCCATTGGCATCAGTTACCTAGCATTCTTTTTAAAGAATAGCCTTTGTTCATCAATAGGTTGTTTGTTCTGATGCACAGATCCTACTGGAAAGACAGGAAAAATGTTTAATCATTTCCCTTCAGTTACCAATTTGCACAAGAGTGAGTTGATACTGGGGAATCACATTTTATTATTTGTATCTCCCATACTTGTTACAGGGTATAGAACCTATAATGTACTAGTCTCAAAAATACTAGTTACAAATAAAGAGAGAAACATGTGGTTTAGACCTTCAAGATTTCACAACTCTATTATGATCATTAACAGAAAGATCACTGCTTTTTTTTCTCCAGAAGTTCCCAAGGCTATGAAATAAAAAAGCAATAGCACTCAATATAATTTTATTTTTTGTCTAGGAAGATAGACAATTAAGGTAACAAAACCAACCATAGCACTACTATCTGTTACTTTTGGTGCAGTGTAAATTCAAATTTTAATAAAAACAAAGGAAGTTACAAAGGTAAATGTCATTTTATATTTTCCAGAACTCTCTTCCTAGGCACAACCAGAACCATTCAGTGGGTTTCTACCATCCTTGGGCTCCTACTAGGATTTCTGTGGGCTTGGTTTAGCAAACTTTGAGTTCACAGTTGGCTAGAAACATCTCCCTGGTTGCTTCAGTAAAAATATGCTAGCAGAATCTCCAAATAGGGTCTATAACCCATGGTTCTGTGGCCCTGAGAAATACAGAGGAAGTCTATGACAGATGTCGTGAAGGGTTCTGAGAGGTTAACACATATGAAAACTGGTAAGAAAGCTTGTCATTGCTGGCAATAAAAATTGGTGAGTAGTACATAAAATAGTCCTATGCACAGAAGTCCACAAACAGTAACGAAACAACAGAAAAAAAAATGGTCTGGCTCTGTTTGGTTTCTTCTTAAGGATAAACATTTTCAAGAAACAGTTAAGAGTCAACTTTTCCCAAAAATACTACATATCTAAAATACTGATTAAATTCAAAGAAAGCAATCTGCCATAAAGCATTGTGATAAGAAAAAAGAAAAGCTCTAGGAGACATGAACACACTTGTAATTAAAAGGAAAAAAAAAATCACTAAAAGCCAAAGAAGTGTTGGCCATTACTAGAAGTACATTCATTCATTCTTTTTTTTTTAAAGATTTATTTATTTATGCATACAAGCACTGGGGTACAGGCCAGAGGTGTGGGGGGCGAGAGGATTCACCACAGACAGAGCGGGGAGC
>JAGFMF010011418.1:13743634-13799210 GCA_019455555.1 Galemys pyrenaicus | reverse complement strand
CCCTCTCTGGCCGGCAGCAGGGATCGAACTCGTGCTGCAGTGGTTGCGGTTTGCTTCATAGTGCATTGCTTAACCCACTGCGCCACCAGGGAGGCCCGAAGTACATTCATTCTTTAGCATCTACAAGGTGTTTGGTTACACAGATCCATGGCATAGGATCTGGTTACATGCCACATGGAAAGTATATGACTCTAACTCATAAAGATCCCAAGAGATGACAGTCCAACCTAACTGTATCTGATGTAGAAAACGATATTCCACAATGTCTCATGGTGTGTCAGCCACAGTTTCAAGCATAAAGATAGGCTGATTTTTGCTTCCTAGTCCTCTGATCCACTGAGTTAATTTTTGTACACTGTGTGAAGTAGGGATCCAATCTAGTTGAAGGAGGCCATCAAGAGAATGTGACTGCTGGCTGATCAGAGTGTTAGACTTGGACAATTTGCCTCCCTGGTGGTGCAGTGGGTTGAGCGACACACTATGAGGCAAACCACAGCCACTGCAACAAGAGTTTGATCCCTGCCGCCGGCCAGGCAGGGGACCCACTTGGGGTAGCAGGGGACTCTCCTGCCTCGCCCGATGATCTCCTCAACGGTGTGTTTCAGTTGATCTGCCTGTTCTGCTCCCCACTCTGTCTCCGGTGAATCCTCTCACTTCCCTGGACTTTGGCCTGTACCTCAGTGCTTGTATGCATAAAAAAAATAAATCTTTTAAAAAAAAAGGAGAGGTTCCATGTTACCTGCCCCACGAAATGAAGGGTGGAGTAGAGATCCAAAAGGAAGCTAGGGAAGAAGACTTGGAAGAGACTTGGAGGTGGCAAATACATACAAGGAAGAGGAGCACATTTGTTTCTCAGCTTTGGACTTACATCAGGAAATGGAAGGAAACACGTGACGATGAGACATAAAGACACTGAGAGAGACAAGGATAAGAGAACTGTGAGAGCGTTGACAATGGCAGCCATTACCTTGATTTGTACTCTGATTTTGCTCCTTTTGTCCCAAACTTGCCTAGCATTTTCTGCCCCTTTCCTATGGTTCCCTGCCAGGAGGTGCCTCAGACTTGTGATAAGTTTTTAGGCCTCAGTAGCTCCACTTTGAGCCAAACCTGTTTGACTGGGTTGGGGTTCTTCTATCCACAAAGAAATGGGTAACTCTGGGTGTTTATCAGAAAACTATTATCATTTCTTCTCTTCCTCAGATACTAATCTCATTAAAGTTCTCTTAGAGAATGCTTTGTCTTTATCTGGCAGATGGCAGAGCTTCTTTTGAGAGTACATATTTGAGGGTCCCGGAGTATCCCTCATTCTGCACTCTAACAACCTGAGTCTCTTTATCCACTCTGCTCATATATAAAACTTCATCTATCAACCTGACGTGCTCTGCCTCTTCTGTTAGTCTCTCTCCTTGCTCTCCTATAAGACCAGTTTGGAATTTCACCCTGGAATTCTAGAGGTTACAAATCAACAAAGCTCATTCTTCTGTATATGGCTATTCAGTTGTCCCAACACCTTTTGTTGAAAAGACTATTCTTTGCCTTCCCCAATGAGTTCTCTTTGCACTCCTACTGAAAATCAGCTGATCATAAATACACAAGAGAGACCTGAGTTTTGTCTCTCCATTGCCTTGACTTCCTGAATGAAGACAACTGGCAATTGGAGGAAAATATTGAGTCTCAAAGCTTCATTCCTGACTTCTTGAGGTGGTACTGGTAGCATGGGAGCAGACTTTAAATACAGAGCCAGTGGGGTTTCTGTTGATGGGGGCTCTTCTATGTCTTAAGAACCTTTATTGTGATGCTGGTCTTCCATTTCTTAGGCTTGACTTGGGGGGGGGGGGGTGCTCTTGCTCCTGCCCAGACTTTGGCAGGAAGCATGATCCCATTCTGAGAGATGTTGGCTGCCATCTTAACCTGATGGTGGATTCACATTGGGCAGTATATTTTGAATTCTGGTTCTACTTCTCCCAGCACTTTTAGCCCTGTACAACCTCTTGCTTGTGTTTCCTTTGGGAGGCTGCCTTAGATTTGTTTTCCCGGTGGCTCCACTCTTGGGCCTTGGTCACTCTGCCTTGGGCTCTGCCTGTTTGGAAAGGGATGTTCAATTCTGAAATTTGATCAAGAGTCTGTATTTTGAAATCCTTCCTGCCCCTACTCCTTTTCTCCCTCTATCTAGTCCCTTTGAATCACTCGCTAATTAAAAATCCCCAGGCACTCTAGAGTGCGATTAACTTGCTTTTATGTACAGGTGGGCATGAACCCTTAGAACAGGCAATGTGGGTTTTTCCCTTTAACAATTTGGGATCCCAGGCAATGCCTCAGTTTTGCCTGGTAGGAAACACAGGTGTTACTTATGATCCTCACTTTAACCTATTGACTTATATTCCTACACTTATGTAATATCATAATGTTTTGATTACTACAGTTTTGTAATGAAGTTTTGAAATCAGGAAGTACAAGTCATCTAACTTTGTTCTTTCTGTTTTGACTATTCTTGGTCTCTTGAATTTCCCTATATTCTTTGGGATCAGTCTATTTCTACCTAAAAAAACTACCTGTGGCTTTAAACAGAGATTGCACTGAACCTACAGATCAATTTGGGAAGCAATGTCCACTTTATGTCTGTAATCTATGAACACGTAATGTGTGTCCATTTATCCAGGTCTTCTTCAATTCACATGAATTTTTATAAGATTAAATCCGCATATCTGCAGTACATCTAAGACATCTGTAGACCTCCCACCTTATTTAGCTGTTACCTACTAAAATGGAAATATATGTATGTATGTGTGTGTGTTTATGTAAATATATATGTACATATATAACTTATATGCTGCCAATTTTCAAGAGAACTGTGAGGACTGTCAAGGACCTTGCATTTCTCTATTTTGGGGGGAATGCCTCACTTGAATTATTTAGGGTTAAATTTTCTGAGTGTCCTTTGTATAGAATTCATTGCAGTAAAAGATCACCAAATAGATGATCTTAAAAAGAAAAGATAATTTAACTTGCCCATAACACACACAATCATATATATTGTATAAAAGTATGTATGTATGTAAAAGCACAGAAAAAACAGGAAGAATATACACCAATTAATTATAGTGGTTACTGCTAGGGAGATAGGAGGAATGGAATAGAAGAAAATGAGAACTAACACTCTTTACTTTCCCATAAAAAGGTTTTCATGTGTTTCTGATGTCATTTTAAATATGAATAACCTTAAATTGTTCAGCAAAAGAGTTTTTTTTGAATTTATATGACCTGAAGAGTAAACCTGGCTCTCTTGGCCTCAGTGCCATCTTCCTTGACGCCTCCACACCATTAGAGTCAGTGGAGGAAGAAGCAAATGTGCAGGCTAAAGCACAAAATAAGAAAGATGATGCAGAGGTCCAGGTAAACAAGTACTTTTACACATGGAAGCCACAGAAACGGAAATAAGGAAAGCCAGAGGCCAGGGATGCCGGTACAAATTGTTGGAATGCATGCTACTGTCTAGAACTGTCTCAGTGAATCTAGAATATCTGACAGTGATCTGATCACTGAGAACACTTTTGAGAGACCCACCTTGCTCAGACCAAAACCAGTCCCTTTTGGTCCTTTGCCTTGGACCTGTGACATTCTGGACTAGTTCTGTTCTCAGCTGGCTAAATATAACGTGTACAATAAATCATCCCTTCTGTCTCTTAGCTGAAGAAAAAAAAGAAAGAAAGAGTAAACTGGCTGACCTTGAGATCACAGGTGGTGTTGAGCAGCAGGTTGGATGGTTTGAGGTCACGGTGCAGTACATTAGCTGAATGGATATATTTTAACCCTCTGAGGATCTGGTAAAGAAAATAGCAGATATGATCATTGCTGAGGTGTTGCGTCTTCAAGAGTTTGTAGAGATCTGTTTCCATGAGATCCTGTACTATATATCTGTTTAGACAGGTTAAGGTAATACACCAAATAGTCACACTTGGCAAAGCACTATAAACAAAACAAACTTTCTCCCCAAATGGTCCATTTGTTATCTCGAGGAGGAAAATGAGAAAGTGGTAAAATCTTGGTATATTTTATGTAAACAATCTGAAGCAGTTAACTAATTTTTTAGGTTTCATAGATAAGGTATTATATCTTACCGATTTGACTGATTAAGGACCTAGACTTAAAGGAGCCTCCCCGGTGGCGTGAGGGGTTAAGTCTCAGCACTACGAAGCTATCTGCAGCCACTGCAGCACAAGTTCGATCCCTAGCCAAGGAGCTGGCCTACATGGCACAGCAGACCTTTCCTGTCTCTCCCACTGCTTCCCTTAGCAATGTATTTAAAGTAGATCTGCCTGTTCTGCTCCCCATTCTGTCTCTGGTGAATCCTTTTATACACACACATACCCATACCTCTGGCCTCCACCCCAGCTCTTGTATGCATAAATAAATAAATCTTTAAAAAAAGAAAAGGATCTAAACTTAGATCTGAAACAGCTGTTATAGAAATATCGGCCAATTCTGATATCAACCTCCTTGTTCTCCGAACAGCCCACCATCAACAAAATCCAAAGTCTTGTTGGAAAGGGCAGAAAGAAGGCAATGGCCAGCAAGCATCATACATCCTCTCTATTTGGGTGGGCAACAACTTGTAATATCACTGTTTTTTCACCTCTCGCCTTGTCCCCTCCTTCCTTCAAATACCAACTGTAAAACGTTTGGAAATACAGGCCTAGAACAGATTGTGATTAAATTCAAACTTCAGTCAATTTATTTGCTTGACTCTTCAGTTAATGTTAGATCCTAAAAATAAACCAAGAAGAGGGTTGTGCAAAGTTTTGCTCCTCTTGCTTTCTTGCCTATCTGTGTATCTAATTTTTAGTTTTTAACTACATCATATTTTATTAGCAAGACACTTTTGCATTTGTTTATTTCTGTAAAATATTATTTTATAACTCCTACAGATTCATGCTAGATGAAGCACAGTTTGGAATTCAAAGGAAACATGACTTGAAAACTTGTCAATTGAGACTTGGTTTTCATGGCAAAATGTAAAGCTGGTGGCAGCTGGCAAGAAGCACTTTATTTAAAATATCACTATTACTTAGTAACAGAGCTGTTTAAAAAAGGAAAGGGCTGCTTAGAGACAGTGAGCTGCCTTTTCCTGAAGGGGCAGAATGCAAATTAGGGGAACTGGTAGGAATGCTGTACCAGCCAAAACTTTATTCTAACAAGCCCTCTTCGGTATACAATGACTCTATTTTTAATGCCTCTATTTTTCAGATGTAGTTATCTGCCCAGCATTTATCCCCTGGATCTGTTTAGTCCCTGTCTCTAATGGTTGGCCATAGTTAATTTCAGAGGCCAGTCAGTCTTAAAGATCATCAGGGCTATTACCTTTACTTACTTACACTTTTTTTTTGTAAAGTGGGGTGTAGGCCAGAGGTGGGGGCGGGGGGAGGTGGTGATAAGAGGATTCACAGACACAGAGTGGGAAGCAGAACAGGCGAAATGACTGAAATACACAGTTAAGGGGAGCAGCGGGGGAGACAGGAGAGGTTTGCGGCACTGTACGTGGGTTAGCCCCCTGGCTAGGAACAGTGACAGCAATAAGACAACCCACAGACCACCAGGGAGGGCCTATTACTTTCATCCTAAAGATGAAAAAACTGAAAACTAAAAGTCAAATGACACTAAGGACAGGACATAGTCTTAATTTGGGGTGATATCCAGGACATCCTCTTTTTTTGTCTACTGTTCTTGCCTTTTCCTATAACAAGCCATATATTGAATGGAGAAAACATGACTGAAATGCTGTACCAAGGTTTATATTACTACACTTAAAGGAAACTTCTGAATCTGACAAAAAATACTAGACCTGCCAAAAAGACAATAAAAATTACTAATAACTGTTAAAGTAAATCAGAGAAAAATTTAAATGATGCAAGTATAACAAATCGCAATCAGATTACAATTTCCCCTTAAACGTGTTTTATATTTTTCCTTTAGTGAGTCGAGGAAATTTCATTAATTAACAAGGTAAACAAGGAGTAGAGTCAGTTAGCTGCTTGAAAAGGATACACATCTTTCATTTGCTCGATGGTGGGTGCTCGAATAATATCATTAATTCCAATGATGTTCTCATGCCTGAAGCGCAGTAAGATTTTTATCTCCCTCAGGGTTCTCTGGCAGTAGGTCTGGTGCTCAAAAGGACTGATTTTCTTGATAGCTACCCGAACTTTGTTGACATTATCATAAGCAGAGCTAAAAAGAAAAAAAACAGAGAGAGGGGAGAGATGGCATTTAAAAACAGTTCTTACACATTGTGACTGAAACAATTTAAGTTGGTAAAGTATTAAATTATTTAGCATTCTGGGTAAATACATTAAGGCAGCATGTATTATTCTCCATAAAAAGCCCTAAAGTTAGGGAGTGACAGAGCTGGAACAATGAAGCACATACTGATTCTCAAAGTTAATGGAGGTTATGGCTTTAGTAACTGAGCTGCCCATTTTAAACACCCACAAACATGGGTTTATCTTTACCTTGTAAATGAGGCAACTGATCACCTTTTGAAATGTAAGATTATAGGAAAGAACTGTTGAGTCTGATTGCCAGCACATGCAAAATCCTGGTTCCTAGCAGGTTTATTCTAACTCTATGACATGAGCAGCAGTGTCTTCCNTCCCCCCCCCCCCCCCCCCCCCCCCCCCCCACTTTTCCATTGTTTTTAACAGCAGCTGCATTCTAGTAAGCGTGATCACTTCTGTCTCCAAAAAATGCCCTACTGTTCTATTAGGTTCCTCTCTCTCAGCAGAAACATTCAAATGACCATCATTCATATTTTCATCCCTAACAACGATGGACCCAAGAGAATGCCTTTGTCTCAAATAGGCAAAGACAAAGAGACAACTTTGTCTCACTAGCAAATGTCATGACTCTTATTTCAAGACATTTAACTCATATGTTTGTACAGTCTTAGAAACAAATCTATAAAGTTTATAAAATCTAAAAGGACCCAGTCCTTCCCAAGTTGTCTTTAGGGTCCAACTTTAAATAGAATTCCAAGCAGAAGCAGTAATAATTACATCTTCAATTTTATGATGGACTCGAATCTCAGAATACTACTACCTTTATCAACAGTATTTATTGAATTTTTCTATAAGCTCTTAATAATAATAAATACCAATGTAAATATTAATATCTGGTCCATTGACCAAAGCAATGAAACAATACTGACAGGTATATTATTTCTCATCTCCTTAGGTAAAGTACTAGCATATAAAACAGAAAAATAAGTTCAATGATATTTATCAGTCTACTTATCCTGAGAGTCTTAATTTGTCTGACTCCATTACAAACATGGGTTATGGCAGGGACCTTGTCTTACTGAGTTTCAACTCTCCTATGCCACTATTAATACATGGCACACAGGCACCGCCAACATAGTAAGTCCTTAAGTACTTAACGTCATCAACAGGGTCTCAGAAACTGAAACTAAGTGAAATGCCATATAATGAAATCAGTTTTACCACAGGTTAATTGATAATAAACAAAAGTTGCTACAGCGTATTTCTGGTCACAAGCACATTACCAAACTCCCACCAAGTAAAGATCCTAAAACACTTCTGATATTATTTTTTCCTAATATTGTATTAATTTGTTTGTTCTTCAATTCACTTATTCAAGCTCAGGACTGCAGGTGATCAGAGCCTATCTTGGCTACCCAGGATGCAATCTGGAAGCTAACTCTGGATATTCTTCCATTGCAGGGCCCACACTCAACCCATTCCCCCCCCCATCAACCCCCACCCCCACCACTGGGACAACTTTACTAATAAGACACAGCAATGAATTTCACATGAACAGCTTTAGGATGTGGGAGAAAACCAATGTACCCAGAGTACCCAGAGAAAACCAATGTAGCCATGGGAAGAACATGCACACTCCACAAAGATAGTAACCTGACCAGAAATCTATTTTTCTCTCTCATCAACACTATAATGAAATGACCTTGAACAAAATAACATTATTTGAAGACTCTGAAATGACATATTTTTATTTTCCAAATCAAAGAATAACAACTCAGATTTTGTTTTGCTTTGGTTTTCTTCATGAACAACTAAACTACTGATTTTCAGATAGGCAGGCAAAGGGATATGTTTGTGTTGTTCAAGTAAACTTATTAGGAATAAGTATTTATAGAAATTAGTACATTCTGGGGAATTCAAATCCAAGAGAGCATGAACAGCAAAAGAATACAGGTTAAGATAGTTGTAAAATACTGGTTTCAACTCAACATTATT
Source organism: Galemys pyrenaicus (assembly GCA_019455555.1). Lineage (NCBI taxonomy): Eukaryota > Metazoa > Chordata > Mammalia > Eulipotyphla > Talpidae > Galemys > Galemys pyrenaicus. The sequence continues at coordinate 13,790,943 of JAGFMF010011418.1, read as the reverse complement.
ATTTCCTAGTTTCACTGAAATATGGTAGTCAAATAAGGCCACAGACTTGCTTTTGAGAACAAGATAACTGAGTGTGGGAAGAGGTCGGTCACTGTACCCTTCAAATTATATCAATACCAGTGATGAAATATCCAACTAATCCCCTTTCAAGTGAGAAGGTATGAGACTGGCTCCCATTTGAAAAGAAGATATAACTTCATGGATTTGGGACTGTTTCTGTCAGTTCTACCTTTCCATTTGCAAGCATTTTGGTTTACACAATCTAGCCACAAAACTGATCACGAAGAATTTACACTCTTTCGATACATTTTCTCATTTCTCCTCGTATTTCTTAAACTGTTTTGTATTTTTTTTCTGGTTCTAACACTCAGAAAATATATTATATCGTAGTATCTTTTACCATGAACTTTTTTGCTGTTTACTAAAGCTTTTGTTCTAAAATCACTTTGGCATTACCGATCCTGTTTATTTCTTTTTCCTCAAAGAACTCAATCTTTGCTCTTCTCCCATTCTTCAGCAACTTCAGACAGGCTACAGCTTTTGCTTTATGTCTCTCTTGTAAACAAATAATGATTGCAGTTTGGGATCTTAATGCAATCTGTGATTAGAAAGTTTGGGATGGGTTACAGTTAGATATTTCTATTTTTTCTTTTACATGATTAACTTGCTCTTTCCAAAAGCAAAAATTCAAGGTTAATTAAACTGTTTGAAGTTAAGAGAGTGAAGGGCTTCGTAACTCAACATATAAGATTATCTTTAAAAATAAATGTAAACTGATGATGATGAAAACATTCTTAAACCAAAACTAAAGGCCAATCTCTTAAAAGCACAGGACTGAAAATCAACAAAAACAAATGAATAGAACTCGAAAACACATTGAAATAATCCATTAAATACAAGTAATATTTAATTTTAAGAATTGAAGAGTGGTTCAAAAAATACACTAAACATAAGCTATGGGCTTCCCTGGTGATGCAAGGGATTAAGTCTCAACACCATGAAACTATCCAGGGCACGTTCTATCTCCAGTCAGGGAGCTGACCCACATGGTACAGCAGACCTCTCCAGTCTTGCACCCCTGCCCTGCTCACCTGAAATAGTGTATTTCAGTAAATCTTCCTGTTCTGCTCCCCACTTTCTCTCTGGTGAATACTCTCTCACACACACACACACACACACACACACACACACACCCCAAGCACCTCTGGCCTATACCCCAGTTCTTGTATGCATAAGGAAATAAATCTTAGGAAAAAAAAAAAGATAGCACGTGTCAAACAGATATTTCTCCAAAGAAAGTATGGCTAACAAGGAAAGGAAAAGTTGTTCATCATCATAGTGTCACTCATTACAGAGGTACAAGTCAAAACATCAAGATATCACCTCACATCCATCAAGACTGCCAGTATTAAAAAAGTAAGCAAATAATGAATTTCAAAAAGCTGGAACCCTTGTGCACCTTGAGAAATGCAGTACAGTCACTGTTGAAAACAGATTGTGAATTCCTAAAAAAGTAAACTTAGAATTACCTGGTGATGAAGAAATCCTACTTCTAGGTATATACCCAAAATAATTCAAAGAGATATTGGTTCACTACAATATTAAAAATAGCAAATAAAAAAACCTCCAGCAAATATGACAGGAAAAAAAAATCATATACATACACAGTAATGTTATTTATCCTTTAAAAAGGAAATTGTATTACACGCTACATCATGGATGAACCTCACAAACATGTGAAGTGAAGCAAGTCACAAAAAGACGAATACTGTGTAATTTCACTCATGTGTGGTATCTAAATTTTAGTAGGGTAGTGGGTACCAAGGTATGCAGAGAGTGAGAAATGAGTGTTCAGTTATGGTTTTGCAAGATAAAAAAATTCTACTTATCCGTTAAACACAATTCTACAGTATCTGTTAAATATAGTTAACCCTACTGAACTGCATACTTAAAAATAGTTAAATGGTAACTTTTACACTGTGATTTTTATTGTATTAAAATTTTTAAAAAATTAATGGGAAAGATACTATAGAGGAAAACATTAAGTTTCAACAGATGTCAAAAAAGAATGGTAGTAGTTACATAAACCTACACAGACTAAACACACACATACACAGCATGCAAATAAAACCAGTGACAGGACTGAGTACTATACAGTGTATCAGTATCAATCTGGTATTATAATTATACAAAATGTTACCACTGGGGTAAAGTAGGATCTCTGTATTACAACTGAATATGACTCTACAATTAAAAGTTTAAATAAACAAAAAAATTTAATAAAAAAAAAAGTTTATCAACAGGGGAGCACCACATATAATACCATGCAGTTGAATAAAGGTATATGAAAAGATCTTCAAGATTTACTAAATGAAAAACAGTAAAGTCAAACCATAATCTTTTTAAAAATAATGAAAGACATATATTAAAATTTGTTTGAGTTTACATAAAGTTTACAAAAGTCTGAAATGAGGGGCCTTCCCTGGTGGCATGGGGTTAGTTTCAGTGCTATCACTGCCACTGCCTGGGGTCAAACCACAGTCAGGGAGGTGACCCATATATGGTGCAGCAGACATCTCCTGTCTCCCCACTGCTCCCTTTAGCAGTTTATTTCAGTCAATCCACCTATTCTGTTCCCCCCTCTGTCTCTGGTGAATCCTCTTACTCCCTAAACCTCTAGCCTATACCCCAGTTTTTCTCTACTCATAAATAAATAAATCTTTATAAAAAGAGAGAAAATAATCCTTTTTTAAAAAACGTCATATTCCTCCTAGAAATGAAACCATCCATTTTTCTCTTTTGCCGTCTGACTTATTTGATCCCTTTAGCTCCATCCATGTTTCTACAAATGACTCTAGTTTATCTTTTTTGATTGATGAACAGTATTCCATCATGTATATGTACCACATCTTCTTGATCATATAAGGAATCAAGGAAAAGAATAACAACAATAAAAATAAAAACAAAAGACAAGGACAAAGTGTTTCTAGGGGAGGGAATGGAATGAGGGCAGAAAGAGCACAAGGGACTGAGGTGATGTGCACTGGTGAAATGGTGGTGGGAAATCCATGGGGACCACAATTGATGTCAAATATATATGAATAAAGAAAAAAAATTTTTAAAAAACTGAAATGATACACAAGTATATGAGTAATTGTGGAGGGAGGGGGCAGAGGCTAAGCAGGAGTGGAATACATAGAGGAATAAAGAAAACCTTTCACGATTTTTTGTAGTGCTTTAAGAGTTATGGGACCACTTCAAAATATCCATTTTGATTGAGAAATAAATGGAAAAAGCACTAGTAGAATACTGGAATACATATTTCTTGATATAGGAGAAAGCATAATATTTTGAAATTCCTGACCAATACAAAAATATTTGGAAAATAAAATTGGAGTAAGTATAAAATATTCTTATTTAACTTTGCTCCCACCTGACAGAATAAACTTAAAGTGGAACTGGGTATATCACTTAAATCTGATCAATAGTCCCATACATACAAAGACATCTGAATCAAGGGGAAAACTTTGGGTTAGTGACATCTCTGTACTATACAGACAGTATTAACAGTATACAAAGATTATAAAAAATAATTTGCCCTGAAGAAGTTCAAGCCATTAATAGTATCCAGTCAACTTACAATAAATGTTGCTTTAATTCCCTGATGAGTTCTATCCGAAGATGCATAAATCCTGGGGAATTAGAGGAAGTCAAGGCTAGAAATGAGCACTCAATTCTCAAGAGATTCCCACTATTCATCAATGAAATTTAGTGCAGGAAATTTAACTGTGCTGGGCCTCCCTAGTGACACAAGGAGTTAAGTTGCAGTACTATGAAGCTATCCGCAGCCACTGCAGCATGAGTTCGATCCCCAACCAGGGAGCAGACCCACATGGCACAGCAGACCTATCATACCTGCTGCTCCCCTCAGCAGGATATTTCAGTCTATTCGCCTGTTCTGTTCCCCACTGAGTCTCTGGTGAGTCCTCTAACCCCTGTATCTTTGGCCTGTATCCCAGTTCTTGTATGCTGACACCAGACCAAAAGAAAAACACTTCCACTCATAAAAATACAAGCTACTCTATGGGGATATAAAGCAGATTAGCACGGTTGCCTGGGGCTCATGGGAGGGATGTTAGTGGGAAGGAAGAACTACGCAATGGAAACAGGGTTACTTATGTAGGTGATGTATATGTTCATTATTTTAACTGTATCAACTTTCACAGGTGTATAATATATAAAACTTGTCAAATTACACTCTCTATAAATAAATCTGTGTATGTGTGTGTGTGTAAATTACCTCTCAAGAAAGCAGTTAAATAAAGGAACCAGGGCCCATGGCTCCTTGCATTTGCAGTTGATTCCAGAGCCAAGTTGGGCAGGAACTGATAGATTCCAGATCTGACAAGTAAATGTGGAAGTAGATGGCCACAAGATTCTGGAGTAGATTATTTAACATATGCGTGTGATCACTTAGGGAAGGAAAGGGAACCAGCTTGAGTCAACTATGAAGTCATGCCAAGCTAAATTCATTTCCTGTTTTGACAGGGTTACCACAACAACAGTAATGTTGAGAGTGACCTCAGAGTTTTGGTGTATTCAACACACAAACTTGTTAAGCAGTGCCCATTTTTAAGACTTCATATTAGGATTGATGATAAAAACAAATATCCCTGCTTTTAAGTAGCTTGTAATTTAATCAGGTAAGGAGACAGAAACAGAAATCATACAATGCCTTTATCACAGTAAAGCATTTCTAAAGCAAGGAAACACAAGGTAGATTAAGTCTGAATAAGGGTATTAAAAGAAGAGGCCTTCAGAAACCATATCCTGAAAGATGACTGAGTTTTTATTTTACTTTTTAAAAACACATTTATTTATTTATGTATATAAGAACTGGGGTGTAGGCCAGAGGCGTGGGGGATGAGAGGATTCACCAGAGACCGAGTGGGCAACAGAACAGGCAGATCAACTGAAATACACTGCTGCGGGGAGCAGCGAGCAAGACAGGAGAGGTCTGCTGCACCATGTGGGTTAGTTCCCTGGCCAGGGAGCAAACTAATAAGTAATGACACAGTGGCTAGCAGCTGCTGGCAATAGCTTGACAGTGCTGAAACTTTAACCACTGTGCCACCAGGGAGGCCCCAGATGACTGGGTTTTTAAAAGAGGGGCAAGGGTACAAAGCAAGACAAGAGTCAACATATGTAGAAGTAAACAACCAGGACATCTATGGATATTGATGGCTTTCACTAGTCATGCCCTTTCCTCATCAGGCATTTTGGGGTCCAGGGAACCTACCATCAGGAGTTCCAGAATTCCCTGATGCTTGAGTACTTCTTCCAAGGCTATGTGGGTTTCTTTCATGGTGGCTCTGCCAAAAACAGAGCATTCTTCTAGTGTGTATATCACAAGGTGTGGCCAAGGGGCAGCTATTTGTAGGGTATGCACCTGGTTGACCATGCTCACAAGCTCAAGTTCAAATTAGGGCACAGCTATGGGGCTGGGGAAAGAAGAGTTATACCGGAGGCCTGCCCTCCTTGAACTGTTGGCACTGAACTCTTAGAAGTCCAAGAATTTTCAACTTGAACTTGTCCTTCAGGTCTTTCTGATTTAAAGATCGAGGGATGCTTGTGGGTGATTCAGATGGAATGTTTTTTTTTTTGTATTTCCAGCAGCATTAAGAGGAGAGCTCAAGGTTAGAACTAAGATGTAATCTTTAACAGAAGTCATACCTGAGGAGAGATGATGTCAAGAAAAGTGGTCTAAAGAGAAAGAATTCTTGTCCAACTCTCAAGTCAATGTGCTAAAACACATGTAAGAACTATAAAAGAATGGTGTTTCAGGGACTCCCTGGTGGCACAGTGGGTTAAGTGCAACAGACCTCTCTTGTCTCACCCACTGCTTCCCTCAGCAGTGTGTTTCAGCCGATCTGCCTGTTGTGCTCCCTGCTCTGTGTCTGGTGAATCCTCACTTCCAATGACTCTGACTTGTACTCCAACTCTTGTATGCATAAATAAATAAATCTTATTTTTAAAAAATGGTGTTTCAGAAATCAAACAGAGTTCCAAAGAAGAGAGACTGAGAAAGAAATAGATGATTTATTGCAAATTGTGTACACATAAATGGAGGGGAATGTAGACAGCAGAAGAGAGAGCAAACTGACTCTTTTTTAAAAGACAAAGAGGAGGAGAAACACTGGCAAATCCAGGTAAACAACTATGTGTAGCACAGGGTATTATGAAAACAGTGGGAAGACTGAAGGTTGGGGAATTGGTAGGGGAGTAGAGAAGGTGCTAAGAGCTAGCCTGGGGGAAGAGAAGACAGTGCATTTCAGGAAAAGGAGATAGCTTCACAGAGTGGTACAGTGGCTGGTAGGTACCTGAGGCAATAGGGGATGGTGTGGAACAGGGTCTGGGTGTACGGTAGGCTTGAAGCTGAAGGTGTAAGCAGGAGCCAGCTAGGCCATATTTAGACATCTATGATTTTATCCTGTGTGCTTTCAAGGTGGTTGTGTGGCCATCAAAAGCTGTTAGGCAGAAATTTTAAGGATGGCAACATGAATATTTTTATGAGGTTCCTTCAAGTCGTAGTTTCTTGAAAGAATGAAATGAGGTGGGCAGTGTACCAGGCAGGAACCCTTTCAGCCAACCCAAAGAAAATGAAAGCCACTGCTCTAGATAAAGTGGCTACTTGGAGGGAGAAGGTGCCAATTTCACAAATCTCAAGTTTCCTAGTCCAGTCTTATTCAAATGTTCTTCATCCAATCAGACTAAATTCCTCAGGGGAGAACTGTATGTTCCAAACTACTCATGTCTTCTTTATAATAGGTATATCCAAATTTGCAAGGGAAGAAGCAAAATACCATGCCTATCTGATTCCTCCTAATAGATAACTTGCTAATATTTCTTAGCCATAAAATCACTAATGCCTTAAGTAACTGAGAAAAGTAGAAGCTGATAACCACAGTATTTTAGGTCATGACAATTCAGACCCCAGTTCCAAGATATCTGAAATGGCAATTCTATTTAGTGACCCGAGATTATTCAAATATAATCTTGAGTCAGTTTTCAAAGATAGAAAGAAAAGGACATTAAGTTGTGACACAGACCAGCTGGGTTCCCTACTCTATACTGTTTGATACTGAACTATGTGCCCATATGCATTTAAAGTTTGCCTGGTGACAGGATGTCAGTGATTGAAAGGTTAATTCTATTATGTTCACAAGATTTCAACTACTTGAATACTTATACTTCTCTTAAAGATAACTTATGAACACTTTCCTGGTATTGAGCAGTAGAGGACTTTCGTATACCTATTATTCAGTGCCCAGACCTTGGTTTCTAAATATTCTCTTTCACTAAAAGGAACCTGGGATTCTTAGAGAAATAACTGGTTCTAGGGGGTAAGGAAAGGGAAAATACAAAACAAGACTGGAATACGATGTAGTACTGAAAAAAAAAAGTGCTAAGAACACAAATGAAGGCATATCAAAGAGATATAGAAGTTAACCTGAAAATTTCTAATGATCAAATCTGGAGCGACAAAATAAATATACCTAAATCCATACTAAAATGAATGACTGAATAAATGGCAGAAAGGAAACAAATCTTCCTGAGAAAAGAATTTCAAATAATATATATAGATATTATCCCTTCCAGGAGGTACTTAATCTCCCCCACTTTACGCATTCAGAGTAGGCTGAGTTTAGTAGCCTGTTTCTAAGAAACAGAATTTGTAAAGGGAAAAACACAAATTTACAGTGGAGATACCAGCAAATACACAGCATACCAGTGATCACAGTATCACTAGTGATATACACGGATATCATGATGCCTGATAGGATGAGATGAGAAGAACATTTCATTGCTGTGCTGGTTTTTCTCCTATGTAACTTAACTATGGCCTAATGAAGGAACAGACAAACCTAAATTGAGAGACAGTCTACAAAATATTTGACCAATACGCTTTATTATTTTTTAAAGATTTATTTTTATTTATTTATGCACAGAAGAACTGGGGTATAGGCCAAGGATGGGGGGGTTGATTCACCAGAGACAGTGGGGAGCAGAACAGGCTGATCTACTGAAGTACACTACTGAACTGAACAGCGGGCAAAACAGGAGAGGTCTGCTGGGCCATGTGGGTCAGCTCACTTCAGGAAATGGGACTGATGCCACAGTAGCGGATAGCACTGAGACTTAATCCCTGCACCACCAGGAAGATCCTGACCAATACTCTTTAAACTGTCAAGGTCATGATAAGAAAGAGCCACAGGCCAGAGGAGAAAAGTCATATGGCAATTAAATGCATGTAATATCCTGGGTTAGATACTAGGACAGAAAAGGGAAATCAATGGAAAAATAAAATCTGAACAGTCTGGAGTTTAAACATATCAGTGTTGGTTTGACACATCTTAAACCACTCATTACCCCATCAATCCAGCTTATTTTATAGTTGCCTCTTAAATCACTACTTATATCTTAAGTCACTTATTTTTTGTTTTGAGAAATGTACTATAGTAGTATGTTTCTATTATGGGAAACTGAAACTGGATGGAAACCCTTTGTACTATCTTCAGATGCCATGCTTCTGTAAATCTAATATTATTCCAAAATATTATCTGAAAAAGCATTCCACTAAACATTACCTCCAAAATTGATGAAATAAATCTGCATGTAGTTATGGGTTTAATTTAGTAAGTAAAAGGAGACATAAATATTTTATAACTAGTTATTTTAATCTCCCATAAAAATACAAATAAATGATAGTTGGAATAAAAATATCCCTAAAAAGATAATGGAAAACTTTACCTAATTGAAATTTATAAGTAAATTTCACCCCAACCATTTCACATTTAGACATTTACTAAATATCTAATATAACCCTAATACTCATTGCAAATTGAAACAAATAAAACATCATCCTATCTGCTTTTTCTATGAGTATCCTAAGAATAAGGATTACACAGGAAGATACTTTAGCATGACTTAAAGGATTAAAGTCTATATTACTGGGGGCCTCCCTGGTGGGGCAGTGGGTTAAGCAACGCACTATGAAGCAAATCGCAGCCACTACAGCACGAGTTCGATCCCTGCCACCGGCCAGGGAGGGGCCCCACATGGCACAGCAGACCTCTCCTGCCTCGCCCGCTGCTCTCCTCAGCAGTGTGTTTCAGTCAGTCTGCCTGTTCTGCTCCCCACTCTGTCTCTGGTGGATCCTCTCACCTCCCTGGACTCTAGCCTGTACCCCAGCTCTTATATGCATAAATAAAATAAATCTTTAAAAAAAAATCTTTACCAAACATAAAGATTAATTCATTATAAAATATTAATGTAACATGTCATTGTGCAGCCATTAAATCATGTAAGATGGTAAGATAAAAGGTAAGAATCAAGATAAAAATCACAGGCTGAGTTAGCTTAAAAATACTTATATGAAATAGTACAAGGACAGTCTGTTCAATAAATGGTGCTGGGAAAACTGGACTGCTACTTGCAAAAACAATGAAAACTAGACAACTACCTCACACCATGCACAAAAACTAATTCAAAATGGATTGAAGAATTAGACATAATACCTGAAACTGTAAAATATATAGAAGAAAACAGAGCAAAATACTACATAACGTACATCTCGGTAGCATCTTTAAAGACAAAGCACCTAAAGCAAAGATAGTGAAGGAAAAGGTGAACTGCTGGGACTACACCAAAATAAAGAGATTTTGTACAGCAAAAAACACATTAACCAAAACAAAAGAGACACCCACCCCCAGTGATAGGGAGAAAACTTCTGCACACAACACTACTGACAAGCAACTGATCACAAAGATCTACAAAGAGCTGACCAAGCTCAACAAAAAACGTAAATAATCCAGTCCAAAAAATGGGCAGAAGAGCTAAATATACATTTCTCCAAAGAGGAAATGCAAATCCAAAAGGCATATGAAGAAATGCTCAACATCTCTTGTAATCAGGAAAATGCTAATCAAAACCACAATGAGATACCACCTTCCACCAGTGAGAATGGCACATATCAAAAAAACTAGCAACAACAAATGTTGGTGAGGATGTGGAGAAAAAGGAACTCTACTACACCGCTGGTGTAGAATGCAAACTGGTCCAACCACTATGGAAAGCTGTATGGAGGTTCCTCAAACTACTAAAAATGGAGCTTCCATATGAACCAACAATTCCACTCCTAGGAATTTACCCAAAGAACAAAAAAACACTAATTCAAAAAACCTGCATCCCTAGGTTTATTGCAGCATTATTTATAACAGGTAAGCTATGGAAGCAAACCAAATGTCCAAAAATAGATGACTGGATCTAGAAAATGTAGTGTACACACACACACCCCACACACACACACAATGCAATATTGCTTAGCAATCAAAAAATGCAATATGGATGGAGCTGGAAGGGATTATGCTCAGTTTTAAGCCAGAAAGAAAAAGAAAAATGTTGGATGGTTTCACTTATAGGAGGAATGTGGAGGAAACAAATAGGAGATCAGGGGGAAAAAATAATTGTAATAAATTAAAAATCAGAATCAACAGACAACTATAAATCAGAGACATTCTTCAGGGAGGAGAAGGAAGAAAGAACAAAACGGGTGGGAAGAGCACAGGGACTATGGTGATGGGACTGGTGAACTGGTGCTGGGAATTTTATGAGGACAACCCTGAGAGGAGAAAGCATACAATGTACAAAAATGAAGATTAATATAAAATATTCTTATCTACAGAAAAAATACTTATGTACAGAAGGCAACTATAAAACAAGCCTGATGAGATGAGTGATTTAAGATGTAATTTAAATTGTCTTCTGTTTAACCATTCTGTCTATTCCACTGGTTATAACATTATAAACAAATGAACAGTAGTTTATATAAACCAAGAATGTTTAAAGTAAGTAAATAAGGAGCATTTTTAAATGAGCTCAGAAAGTTCTAAATACCTTCAAGGCTTTTTTGCTTTCAGTGATGATGAAGGAACAGGGGACTGAATTCACTCTCCCACCTTAAACAACTACATGATAGCTTATATTACAAACTTCTCATAACATCTATCCCTTTCAAGTCAACACCTCCTCTTTTCAAGGTCATAGTTATTATAGTGTAAAAAGCAACAATTACCATGGTTAATGTAATACTTTCAAGTCTTGTTTTCCTTATGGCAAGATTTCTGTTTTGGTATAGAATATATAAGAGGCAGATGATACTTAATAGTAATTAAAACACATTAAAATATAATAATAAAAAAACACTAGCCACTACCAACTACAGGATTCTTAGGAGCGCAAGGGTTCTATTATATGTATTATAGAACACTAAATTATCCGTGGGGTTTTTGTGACTAAGTATAAGAAATGTCTAGGTCTGTTAAAGTAATCTTCAGTCAAACTAAATTTTAAATCAGTTTGTCAAATTTCAGAGTACTGAAGTCAAATTGAAAAACATTCAAATTGAGAGCAAAACAAAATTTCAAACATTAATCACTTTATATTTTAGTTGTTACATTTACTAATATATTGCTTTGCCATATTCTTATCTGTACACCATTAAAAATGATTACTTACTGACAACCAAGTAAGTGGTGGAGTTACTGCAAAGAAGTTAATGGTATTTTAATACTGGCTTAAAAAGCAGGCAGGATTTAAAATAGGTTGACTGTGATAAAAGTCTGTAGAAAGGAGCTGCAGGAGCTAAACATATGAGGCTGGGTAGTTCAATATGACCAGGGTTTAGAATTCACTGAGGAACAAAACAAAAGGTGATGTCGACTGAGAAATCTATATTCTGATAATACAAAGACTCCTTGGGCAACTTAAGTGCCACCATCAGAAACACAAATATAGAAATGACCAAAGGAAGCTAAAACTAGAAATAGGTAGACCAGTGAGAAGACTACATGTACAATTCTTCCAATTTTATACTCCTTATGACCTTGAAATTACAATAATTAAACCTGCTTTTAATTTTGCTATTTAAGGTATTCATAAAGAAGCACATATAGTAAAGATGTATTTTCTCAAACTTAAAGGGTGGTACTGCAATATAGGTAATTTCCTTTGTAATTTTACATGACTTATTTTATTGTATTTAGTAATTTAAAAACAATCTGAAAAGAAGTCACAGGTTTCACTGACTGCTTAAAGGGCATAAAAAAGATTAAGAACCCTTGTTATTGGGTGAATTTATGGACTCAGTGAAAATGGGAGGGACAGAAAACTAGCATAGAAGTTAAAGAGAAAGAAATGTCAGTTTGGAATCTTGAAAGAGACATACTGAATTACTTTAAAAAGCATTTAAATATTAGAATCAATTGTATTTATTCAATCAAATATCAATCATATAGCATTATAACAAGCACTGTGGATACAGTCATGAAAACAAAGTTCCCTGCTCTCATAAACCTTATGCAATATGGGGAAACTATATAGACATATATAGGTATATATTCATATATTAAGTATTAACATTTGACATAAATTATGAATGTTAAAAGGGAAACATGATACAATTAATGTCATCATGAATAACTAGAGAACTTGGAAGGATGAGCAGGTATTAGGCTAAGGTGTGGCAGAGAAGGCAAGTATTCTGACGGCAGGGAAAGGTTAGGGACGAAGTAATTGTGGACTCAAGAATGTCACTGTGGCTTGAGAATACCAAACAAAGAGAATATGGCTCAGAATGAGGCCAAAGAAATAGGCATCGAACCAGCAGTTGTGCTGATGATTGAAGATTTCTTAAGTGCACTTCTCCACGTTAAGCTGGGAGTAAGAAGTGCCCAATTTATATTTCTAAATGAGCTTTCCAGTTGTGATAGTAAAAGTGAATTGTGAAACCGAAAGGAAAAAAATAAATAAACCACCTGAAGCACACAATAGTACCAGTGAGAGGTAACAGTGGTTTGAACTAAGCCATTCACAACACAGGTAGCAATTTAACCAGGTCAGTTTGAAACAGGATCTCCCTGGTGTCTAGAAGCTGGGGGCATGGCTGGCTTTACTACAGCCCTGGTGCAAGCTAGGAACATGGCAGCTCTGTTGAAGCTACATCTGCAGGCAGCCCCTAGGCCACTCCAGCGGCAGCACAGGCAGTGGCAGTGGTTTCCCTACTGCTCCACCACTCCAGGACAAGCAGTCCCACTAGAGTGCCCGTAGCCCAGAGCAAGCAGTATGCAGGCTGGGTTAAGCTCCATGTCACCTGCCTGATATTTCTTTGCCCCACCCCAGAGCAAGCTAGATCCAGGGCTGAGAGTAGTGAGACTTGAATCTGGCCTGGCAAGAGTTCCAGGAGGGAAGCCTGAGGGCTGTGTGCTAGGTCAACATGGTGGGTTCCAAGTGGCAGCGAGTTCTCCAATAGGACCTGGACCTGCTGCGGTGTGCTGATTCCAGCCACCTCTGGTCCCCCTGAGGCCAGCTCTGGCTGTGGATGACCAGAGGGCACAGCAGACAAGCCTGCCCTGATGTCAGTGCAGGGGTTACGTATGGGCAGGCAGGCGGGTTTCCATTTGAATATGGCACCAGGATCACAAATGTACTGATCAGGTTTATGTTTAATGGACCAAGTTGATAGGTTAATAGGTGCTTAGCCAGCACCTATCAAATGATTAATAACGGTCCAATCAGGCTGGAAAAGTGAGAACCCTGAAGAAGATATAAAGCAGGGCAGGAGCCAGCTTGACTTAGTCAGGAGATGGTTTCAAAAGGCGAGTCACCTGACGGCTTCAGAAGACTGAGTAGATAGCTACAGATCCTTTGCAGCCAGATTCTTTGGTACAATGAGGCCTCTGAAGACCTCCATAGACTTTGGCAGACTTTAAGATGTCCAGATCTCCACTGACCTTTGCAGAGACCATGCTACTGTACCTGCCTCTGGCCCCGCCTCTCCAACATTGCCTGCAAAGAGCAGCAATAGCCTGGACCTGGTGTCTCTAAAAGAGCTGTTTCACTGTTGTCTCTGGCACCACCAGTGCTGACCAGCACTGCTGACCTGTGCTGGATCACCTTTAAAAGCTGTCCAGTGCTTCTGGTCCTCCAGCACTATTTCCTGATGATGCTGTACTGTCTAATCCGGCATCAGGGGCCAGGGGCTATGCAGCCAGGGCCTTTGGACTGTTGCTGTGTGTTGTGGTTACACCTCAGCAGCCCCACCCATGAGTACCTCCAGATGCTACTGTGAGCTGGATCCTGGTCTACCACTTACCAATGTGCCACCACCTCCAGGCTCTCATTTAAAGGACAGCACCATCTTGCATGAGCAGTCTTTTTTTGGACTACTGGACACTATGGACTATGGCCTACCTGGGGTGAGACAGCAGGCCCCTTGTGGACTAGAAACATTTTCCTTCTTCCCAATCTTTTATTTGTTGTTGCACCCTGAGTTTCAGTAGTACCTTGCAATTGTGAGCACAGGGGGTGAGAACCTACAGACCTATCCCACAACTTGGCACTGTTTTAAGTTCACTGTATGAAAGGCAGTGCCACACACAAGAGAACATTCAGCATCCCTGACTTGAAGCACTAAGAACCAGGAGCACTCTCATCAGTGAAATAATTTTAAAGAGAAAAAGAAAAATAATCATATTTGTATGCATACATACAAGTGTACAAGTGATAAAAGTGGAGACAGAAGGAGTTAGCAGGACTGGAAAGAAAAGATGCAGTGATTGGGATTTGGTAAGTGAAATGGTGAATAATCCAAGCACCATTAAGATCCAAAATGAAAAATGCAGGTGAAAGGGGAGAAAATTTACTATATTCAGGACTTGTGTTTGGAATATAATAAAGAACTCTTGCAACTTCAAAATAAGGCAACCAAACATTAACAATAGGCCAAAGGTAAGAACAGTCAAGTTTTGGGCCTCCCTTGTGGTATAAGGGGTTGAGCACTGCACTCCAGGGCTTCCTTCGCAGCCATTACAGAGTGAGTTCCATCCCACTGGGGATGGGGGATGGGGGGGACACCCACATGGTGCAGCAGACCTCTCTTGCCTCACCTGATTGCTCCCCTCAGTAGTGTACTTCAGTCAATCTGCCTGTTCTATTCCCCACTCTGTCTCTGGTGAATCCTCTCACCACCCACGCCTCTGGCCTGTACCCCAGCTCTTGTGTACATAAATAAATAAATCTTTAAAAAAATTTTTTTTTAAAAATAGGCAAGTTTTTTGCAACAACAATAAACACATGAAAAGATGGCTGATGCAGGAAATACAAAAGAAACCACAAATCCACTAGAATGGTTAAAATAAAATGGTTATTTTGATGAGGATGAAAAGAAAAGTTTTCATATACTGCAAGTCCATCTGCAAAATAGTATATAACCTGTATGAAAAAAGTTTTGTGTTTTCTAAAGTTAAACATATACTTATCATACAACCTGGCAATTATACTCTTAAGAATATACTCAAGTGAAATGAAAATGTGCCCATAGAGATTTGTATACAAATGTCTGTAGGGCCTTTATTTCTAACAGCTGCAAATAACTCATATTCATCAACAAGGGCAAAAAAGTCAAACAATGTCCACATATTGGAAGAATTCTCAGCAATAAATAGAAACAGCTACTGATTATGTAACGAGGATGAAACTAAGAATATACTACCCCAAGTGAAAAGCCAGACAAAAAAAGAGAACAGACTTTTAAATTCCATTTAAATGAAATTCTACGGAAGTTGATGTCTATCAATAGAGATAAAAAGATGATATGTCACCTGAGGTTGAAGACTGTCTATAAAGAGGCGTAAGTGTAATTTATGGTTTATATAAAAATTCTGTATCTTCACTATGGTAGTGGTTACAAGACTATATACATATGCCAAGATTCACTGAACTGTACACACAGAAAAAGGTGTGTTTTACTGGATACAAATTACACCTCAAAAGGTGATTTTTAAAAATTGAGCTATGTTACAAAATTATGGGGTTGATTTTATTTCATGGTTCATATGCTCATAATGAAGGCAATTAAATGGGAAATGTTCCATACCGGTTTCTATAATGGCAGTATTATTTAATAATAAATGCCTAGCCTTCCACAGTAATTTCTATGCTTTGATAAAAATATACAACTTCTGGTATATTCAGGTTTTCTTCACATCCTCCCATTGTCATTACAATGATTTCACAGCAGAAGCTCAATAATATTTGTGGATAATAAAGTTTGTCTAAATAAAGTAAATATCTTATCATGGACATGCACCATATACTGTACACGTTAAGCAACTAAAATGCTACCTATCAACTGTGAATGGGTTATTTTTAGAGAAAGCTATTAAGCTGTTCTCTAAGCTACCCATTTTGGTGAACTTTAATTATCTGAACACAAAACTAGAGTACTTTGCTTCACAGATAAAAATTAACTTGTCTTCAGATGCTAAGTTGGACTGATCCAAATTAATGTTCCAAAAATAAATAGGTAGATAATACAAATGACTGCTTCAAAAGAAAATGTATTCCTTAAGTTTAATTATCTCATAATTTACCAACTAAGAAAGCCAGTGAAAAGGTTTTTTAGAGTGCAGCCATTAAAAGAGCAAGCAATAGCAAGCCTGCAGTTATTTGAGTTATAAAACTAGCATAATTTTACATTTTAGCATCACTGTTCCAATAGGTATCACAGCTCAATAAATGGTATCTCTAATACAAATGCAATCTCTCTGGAAAAGATGCTCTTTAACAAATCTGGCTGTCTACATATGTACTTTAAAATTTCTTTAATAATAAAAAAGGGGTGAAAGAGTGAGTCAGACAAGTTGTAATACTGTTTCTATCCCTCATTAACTGAAGAGACACTCGTTTGGCTGAAAAATGAAGTGTAAAGGCTGTTAGGATCACAAAATAGCAGGTGCAAAGCCTAAAAGATATCAGGGCCTTCAAAAAACAAAAACAGGATTATGATCATTATTTTTTTACTTTATTTATCACATGGTACCTTAGAAAGGAAGTAGTAATATCAAAGAAGAACCCTAGGACCTCCCTGATGGCGCAGCGGGTTAAGCAACGTGCTATGAAGCCAACGCAGCCACTGCAGAACGAGTTCGATCCCTGCCACTGGCCAGGGAGGGGCCCCACATGGCATAGCAGACCTCTCCTGCTTCGTCCACTGCTCCCCTCAGCAGTGTGTTTCAGTCAGTCTGCCTGTTCTGCTCCTCACTCTGTCTGGTGAATCCTCTCATCTCCTGCGACTCTGGCCTGTACCCCAGTGCTTGTATGCATAAATAAATAAATCTTTAATAATAAAAAATAATTTTAAAAAAGAAGAACACTAGACTTCAAATCAGGAGGCCTGACGATTAGTATTAATTCAGTTTACATATCTGTTCTGATAATGTTGACCAAATCACAAAAATACATTCTTTGTTTAGGCATTCTAACCACAAGAAGTACAAAGTTAAAAATTAATAAACACACACACAAGAGAATAGGGGGGAAAAAACCCACACTCAGGTGATGTACATAAGTATCTATGAAGAGACATGAAGATACAAAGAGGAAGATTTGTAGTGACATATTCAGTAGTATGATGACCCAAAGTACATAAGTTACTTTTTGTTTTTTGAGTAATTAACAGTCACATTTATTTAAGTACACATTACAGTAAAGGTATTGTATTAAAGAAAACTATGTGAAAACTTAAGCTGACTCATCTGCAGTGCATTAAATCTAATCTTGATTCATTGTTTCATTATTTTTTCATTGTCAAACATGTTATCCACCTGAGAAGAAATAAACTCCAGTACAGAAAAGGAACACAGCCTCCTTTTTCTCTTTGAATACAATGCCATTTCTTCCACAGGACTCTTGATGGATTAAGTTTCTTACTCAAAAGTACGTAAGTTATTAAGGGGAAAAGTATTAAAAAAAAATCTTTCTTCATGAAAAAAGAAAAATGAGTTAAATAAAAAAGAAAAATGAGTATATTAATGACATGTAAACTCTCTTATTAGGACTTAGTAGTACTGTGACTATTATTCTAAAAACCCACAACCAAGAAACTTTGTTTTAAGGAGCAAAGAATACAATATGGAGGAAGGAAAACTCTTTTCAACAAATGATGTTGGGAAAACTGAATTGCCACGTGCATAGAATGAAACTAGAACACTATCCCATGCTACATACAAAAAATTAACTCAGAGTGGATTAAATATTTGGTGGGTAAGGCCTGAAACCATAATATATGTAAAAGAAAACACAGGCAAACACTCCATGACACTAACTATCTTTGGAGACAAATCCAGTGGCAAGTGAAACAAAAGCAAAAATAAACAGAACTACACCAAACTAAAACATTTCTGCACAAAAAGGAACCCTCCTACACTGCTGGTGGGAATGCAAACTAGTCAGACCACTATGGAAAGCTATATGCAGGATCCTCAAACTACTAAATATGGAGCTACCATATGACCCCAGTAATCCCACTCCTAGGAATCTACTCAAAGGACACAAAAGCATTAGTTCAAAAGCACACCTGCATCCCTATGTTTACTGCAGCACTATTTACAATAGCAATGCTATGGAAACAAGCCAAATGCCAAAAATTAGACAACTGGATCAAGAAGATGTGGCATATATACACAATGGAATACTGCTCAGCAATCAAAAAAGATGAACTCATGCCATCTGCAGCAACACAGATGGAGGTGGAAGGGACTATGCTCATTGAAATAAGTCAGTAAGGAAAAGAAAAATATTGGATGGTTTCCCTTATAGAAAGAAGATAGGAGAACCAAACAAGGGATCAGGAAAAAAATTATAATAAAAAAAACAAAATTTAACAGGCAATCATAAATCACAGACACTCTACAGGGGAGGGAGAGGGAGAGAGAGAGGGATTAAATCAGGGAAGGGAAGAGTACAAGGGACTATATGCTGATGGTGCACAGGTGAACTGGTGATGTGAATTTTATGGGGACTACACCTGAGAGGAGAAAGCATACATTGCTTCCATAAAAAGGAAGAATGATGTAAAATATACATAAATAAAAGTTTCTGCACAGCAAAAAAAAAAAACTGTCATAAAAATGCAAAGACACCCTGTTGAGTGGGCGAAAATATTTGCACATCATATTTCTGACAAGGGGCTAATATCCAAAGTCTATAAAGAACTCATACAACTCAACAAGAAAGTAATCCAATTAAAAATGTGCAGAAGAGCTAAATACACTTTTCCAAAGACATGCAGATGGCCAACAGACACATAAAAAAAAATCCTCATTAATACATTATCAGGGAAATGCAAATCAAAAGCACAGTAAGTTCGATATCACTTTACTCCTGAGAGAATGGTCATGTAAAGAAGATTGGAAATAACCAAAAACAAACAAACAAATAAAAACTCAACAAGATCAAAAGATCAAAGATAAACCCAAGAGACCACTGGGGTGGGTGGAGAGAGGGGAGGGCAAAGACAAGGATGAGGGCATAAAGAGCACAAGGGACTGAGGTGATGGTGCACGGGTGAAATGGTGGTGGAGACCCTCTAGGGACTACAAATGATGTCAAATACAATTAAATCTAATTTAAAAAAAGAAGATTGGAAATAACAAGTGTTGGCAAGAATGTAAAATGATCCACCCCCCTATGGAAACCACATGGAAGTTTCTCAAAATATTCAAAATAGATCTACTGTACAACCCAGCAATAATGGGACACTCTTCTGTTCGCTGCAGCAATATTGACAAGAGTCATGTTATAGAAACAAACTAAGTGCCCAATGACAGATGAATGGATTAAGAAGATGTGGTATAGGGCCTCCCTGGTGGCGCAGTGGGTTAAGCAATGCACTATGAAGCAAATCACAGCCGCTGCAGCACAAGTTCCATCTCAGCCGCCGGCCAGGGAGGGGCCCCACATGGCATAGCAGACCTCTCCTGCCTTGCCTGCTGCTCCCCTCAATAGTGTGTTTCAGTCTGCCTGTTCTGCTCCCCACTCTGTCTGGTGAATCCTCTCTCCCAACTTTGCTGTTTGGTTTGTCATCTGGTCCAGCTCTTGTATGCATAAATAAATCTTAAAAAAAAAAAAAAGATGGGCCTCCCTGGTGGCGCAGTGGGTTAAGCAATGCACTATGAAGCAAACAGCAGCCACCGCAGCACGAGTTCGATCCCTGCTGCCGGCCAGGGAGGGGACCCACATGGCGCGACAGACCTCTCCTGCTGTGCCCGCTGCTCCCCTCAGCAGTGTACTTCAGTTGCTCTGCCTGTTCTGCTCCCAGCTCTCTGTGGTGAATCCTCACACCCCCCACACCTCTGGCCTGTACCCCAGTGCTTGTATGCATAAATAAATAAATCTTTAAAAAAAAAAAAAAGATGTGGTATATACATACAATGGGATATTACTCAGCTATTTAAAAAAACTAAGTTTTGCCGTTTGCAACAACATGGATAGAACTAAAGAGGGTTATGCTAAGCAAAATAAGTCAGAAGGAGAAAGACAAATACTGGATGATTTTGTTACTGGAACCTTGTAGCACCCAGAAGCCTCTGGACATTTCCCCTCCCAAACCTCAGTGGTCTCTGGAATCAACAGGCCCATCAGCCTGCCCTAACCTAAGACACGGTAGGGCTGGGTTTTCTCCCTCTTCTATATGTGGCTCTAGAATTCAAACATGGACCAACAAGGTGTAAGCTAAATGGACCAATTTGAGTACACTTTATTTGTTAAAAGTGAATTATTCATATTGAAAATGGAAAATGAAATGACTGGTGCTGTAAACAATTCAATAAGATGTTTAGGATTAAAAACGATCCAATCAGGCTGGGGGGAGGGGAGGGAACCTGAAGGGAATATAAGGCAGAGTAAGAGTCAGCTTGTTTCATTCTGCTCCCAGCCTCTGAAGAGAGAAGAAGATGGATTCATTGGATTTCCTTGAAAGAAGAAGCATCCTGCTCCTAGCCTCCAAAGACAGAAAAAGGATTAATTCTGCTGCTGGCCTTTAAAGAGGACAAATTCATCAGACCACCTCCAAGTGGAAGGATTCTGCAACCAGACTCTGAAGACAGAAGCATCAAGCAGTTGACTCTGGGATTTACCAGATGTCATAGACTTCTAGACCTCTACACCTCATAGACAGAGACTTGGCGGCTGCACCTGCCTCTGAAAATGTGTGTTAGGAGCACTGTAAGGCTTGCAGAGTCTCAAAGAGCCGACCACAGCCTGCAATTTTCCAGCACCATCTCCTGGTGCTACTGAGTTTGTTGCTGTCTGGTTTGTCATCTGGTCCAGCCTTCAGACTGCTGTTGTGAGCTGCTGTAATTCACCTCACCTTCCAGGAGAGACCTTTGTTTGGGACTACTGGACATGGTGGACATTATCTGGGGTGAGAAAGTCAGCCACTTGTGGCTTAAAAATGCTTTCCTTTTCCTCAGTCTCCTGTTTGTTAATTAAACCCTATTGCTGGACCCAAAGTCTGGGAGGTCTTGCAACTGTATGCATGTATGAGAAACCACTGACAATGAACTGTCCTCCATCTCGCACACCATCCCTTAACGCTCTTTGAAAACTACTGTCTGAGTCCCATTGAGCACTCTAAGAATCTTTTGCACTGTCATTATAGTTACACTTTCATGCATATTTAGAATGCACAGAAACTAAACAAAGGAACAGAAAAACAACCAAAGCAAACCCTAGAAATTTAACCATAAAACTGTGGCTATTAGAGGAGGAGGACAGGAACAGGGGATCAAAGGGGCAAGGGATCCAATGGGCCATGGTGGATGATCATGTATTTTGGTGGTGGGCTTGGTATGATAACTACATTTGAAGAGGTGTGAATCTATGGTCCCAAATGATACACAATGCTGTAAACTTGCTACCTCAAAAAAATAATACAATTATAGAAAATAAACTTTGTTTTATTTGAAACAAGCCAGAGTAACATAAAGTCAGGGTAAGTATTCTTTGCAACAGAAACTCTAATCCAAAACAGTGCCAATCCCAAACAATACTATTTAGAAGAAATCTTTGTAATATAAATGTTGTGAGCCTGTCATAAGAGACTTGGATGAATCAATGTGGTTATTCATTTTTTATCATTCCCCTACATTTCCTTTCTCCTCAATTATACCCTCCCACCTCCACTGTGCAAGAATTTTACAATGGTCTAGGTTGGGCTGACTACCAAAAAGTTATGGTAACAGCTAGAAATAATCAACAAAGACAGTGAATCAAGTCTCCTCCAATGCCAAGTAGCCAAGGCTAGTAGCACAGGCAGTTTCATGTACCTCTGGACTTGAAACAGAGTAAGAAAAGGAGAAACCAAGATTATACTGAATATAGTTTACTGAGTACCTTGCACAGTGCCAAGAGCTGTAGAAAATCCTTACATTTTGCCTTCACTACAATCCTGTGATGTAAAACCCCTGTTTTAGAGATGAAGAAATGGAGGCAAGGGAAGTCAATTCAGTCATCACGATTACATGGATATTCTTTTAGTAGCAAAAAGAACTGGGATTTATTTTATTTTTTTATGCATACAAGCGCTTGGGTACAGGTCAGAGTCGCAGAGGTGAGAGAACTCACCAGAGACAGAGTGGGGAAGCAGAACAGGCAGACATACTGAAATACACTACTGAGGGGAGCAGCAGGCGAGGCAGGAGAGGTCTGCTGCGCCATGTGAGTGCCCTCCTTGCCCGGGAACAAACTCTGAGCCACCATGGAGGCCCCAAGAACTAGGATTTAAATTCCAGTGTATTGGCCTCCAAAGCTAAAGATATTCTGAGCCATCACACCATCTGAGGGTCAACAGTCTCTTGGTGATAAGATTAGGCTCAAGCCAGTTTTTGACAGTAAATTGAAAAGAAGCTAAAAAAGGGAGACAATAAGAACCAAAAAACAAAAACTCAATCAAATGATCATGATCCAAAAAATGCTCTCCCCTCCCAAGAACAGAGGTTTTGGGTTTTTGAGTCTTCTGTCTCACAATGAGTCAAATCTATCTTGCTTGAAACAAGAGGCAAATATGTGCTATAAGTGAGGTGAAGGAGTAAAAAAGCCTTGAAGGCAAACTATGTAAAGGCAACCCAGTCAAAAGGGAGGTGAAAAGGGGACTGAAAAGGGACAAGTAAAAAAAAAAATTCTTAAGAACTAGTGGAAATCAGAACCCAGGTATTTTTACTGGTGCTAATAATGACAACTAAGTAATTTTTCCAGCACATATCATTGTCTGTGAGCAAGATCAGACTAAACAGTTGGGTTCTTAGAGAATGGATGTGATGAGATCTAGAGACAGAACTAATATATTGGAAAAACCATAAAGAAGACAGTCTCAAGTCAGGAGGTGCAGGGGAAAAGACACAAGGGAATACAGGGAGCTACAGTCTGAAAAGATGATGATCTACTTCATAGAGGCAACCCTTGCACACTCCTTTGTAAACTGTGAGTCTCTACAATGACTTATGAGTCAGTCCAAGGGGGAGAGTTTCAGGTAATTGTTCCATCACTGAAACTTAAGAGATACAAATCTCTTATGATGCCTTACTTGCAGAAATACTAAATACCCACTTCATATGTAGGAAAAGACTGTCTAAAACAGGAAAAATGTTTACATTCGAAGTACACCGTATTATTATGTAAACTGAAAAGAGCTGTCTGCACTACTAAGTAGGTGGTGGGATGTTATATAACAGATGCTAAACTAGGTAAAGTAGAAAAATGTAACATATAATTATAACTCTAAATGCCAGTAAGAAAATTTTCAGTCAGTGCTGGAAAACTAATTTCACTTTTTTTTATTAAAAAAGTTTCTGCAGTTTAAGGTTTTTAATTTTTTTTAACCTATCACCATAGAAAATAAAGTATCAAAAGATAGGGAAAGGAGGACTCCAAACAAAATTTGAAGTTATTAAAAATATGCAATGAACTCTCATATATTACTGATAGTAAAGTAAGTACACAATCCTTCTGGAAGGATGTATGGCAATACCTAACAAAATTATGTATCTGCTTCTATCTTTTGATCCAACAATTCCACTCCAAGAATCTATAAAGATATACCTCCAATGTTACAAGAATACATATGTACAGTTATTCACTGCATCATTATCTGTAACCTCAATTTATTAGAAACAATCTTACATGCCCATACATTCTCCAATGAGGGTGGATAAACCACAGTCTATCCACATGATGGAGTACAATGCAGATGTAAAAAAGAATGACAAAGAGGTTCACAAACTGATATGCAGTAATTTCCAAGCTATGCTGTTAAGTTAAAAACAAATATAAAAGAGATTTATATTGTGCAATTCTTCATGTAAGAAAGGGGTAATAAGAAAATATACAATCACCATTTATTTATACAATATAAATTACAGGGAGAAAAAACCAAAGAGATTGGGCATCTATACAGAGTGATAAGGAAAGGATAAAGAAAATGGTATTAGGATGGTAGGGTGAGGAGCGAGTGACACTTTTGTGAGTATACCTTTGTGTGTAGCTGAGTTTTAAAACCATAATAATGTATCGCACACTCAAAAAATGAAAGCTAGCCAGGATGTGGAAGAAAACCAAAACAGAACACAAACAGCAGTAAATAAACCACATTACAAATAAAAAATCAAAACACACTGAATGGCATAAAAGTTAGCCTAAGAAACTTTGAAAAACAGTATTTTAATGAAATATTGCAAAAGTCAGTAAGAACTATATACAAATTCTATAATCTAGTTTGCAAATTTGCTTCTTACAGGATAGTGGTTAGAAATTCTGAAAGCAGGGCCTCCCTGGTGGCGCAGTGGGTTAAGCGACGCACTATGGGGCGGACCGCAGCCACTGCAGCACGAGTTCGATCCCTGCTGCTGGCCAGGGAGGGGGCCCACATGGCACAGCAGACCCCTCCTGCTGTGCCCGCTGCTCCCCTCAGCAGTGTACTTCTGTTGATCTGCCTGTTCTGCTCCCCACTCTCTGTGGTGAATCCTGTCACCACCCCCACACCTCTGGCCTGTACCCCAGTGCTTGTATGCATAAATAAATAAATCTTTAAAAAAAAAAAAAGAAATTCTGAAAGCAGTTAATTGTATATACAGAATTACTATGTATTATTACATTTATTATTTTTTATTATTCCTTATACATTTACTATACATTTATTATTTATTACACATTTATTATTCCTTAGCTCTGTTCATTGAGAAGACCTAGAAGCAACACCCAGTAGCAATAAACACTTTACACCTAAAAAGATACTAAAAGAAAAGGGGGGGTGGAGTTTATTGAAAGACATTCTCAGTCAATCACAGGGAGAAAACAAGGTTGAACTTACAATTGAGCAACAAAGTAAGTGACAGTTGTGAATTATAAACCACAGAATAAAACAAACATTCATGTGTCATACCAATATGAATAACTGAATAAATGAGGGAGAAGGCACAGCTTTTTCTTAGAGAAGCACTACAATTAATAAATACGGAAGAGTTAAGGGAAATAGAAGATGTGTCATCACAGAAATACTACAACAGCACTGTTATGATACATGGATGGAAATAGTTAACTGTTAGGAAGTTAATTGTATAGCAAGTTAATTGTACAATGAATGAAAACCTGAGAAGACACACATCTGCATAGTCTCAATGTATATCCTCCACAATTTAACTTAGTTACAAAAGAGTAAATAGATGGGCATCATCTTGACCAAATGATTAAAGATAACATATCCAGGAATAACACACAATGACATCATAAACTGAGAAAAGCACAGCATTTGTGTGGCATTCTTGCCAACAATGCACTATTTCATTCCACTCATGAGAAAACATCAGACAAACACAAACTGAGGGATAGTATATAAAGTTACAGTTCACAGTACGCTTTAGTTGGTATAGTCATGAAAAACAAGGAAAAACTAAATGTCACAGATGGCAGAAACTAAGGATATACAACAGTTAAATCTAATATGGAATCCTGGAAGAAAAAAAAAATGTTAATGGGAGGAAATGGGAAAATGCAGAAAAGACCTGCAGCTAGTTAACAGAACTGAGCCTAGCTTCCTAATTTTGATAATAACCTCCCTGAAGAGGGAAGTGAAAGAAATGCAGGCAATTAAAAGATTAATGGAGGAGGAGAAAGAGCTAAAGAACTCTGGAAAAAGCAACAAAAACAGAATTGATGAAATGGAAGACTGAATCAGCACTCTCAAAGATACAGAAATAAAAATGAAAAAAGAAAAAGAAAACGAAATACTAAGGAAAAAGAATGAACAAACAGTTTGAGAATTATCTGACACCGTGAAGAAAGGAAATATAAGGGTTATAGGAATCCCAGAAAGTGAGGATATCAAGGAACTGAGAAACCGTTCAAGGACATAATAGAAGAGAACTTCCCAAGTATAACAGAGGAGATGAAAATAGCCAATACAAGAAGCATGAAGAACACTAAATTACCACACTGACAGAAAAACTAAAGCACAACACGTAATAGTAAAGCTCCCAAAAGTCCAAGACAAGGAAAAATAATAAAGCTGGCAAGAGAGAAGAAACAGATAACCTATAAAGGAAAACCAATCAGGCTGACATGAGACTTCTCAAGAAACACTACAGGCAAGAAGAGAATGAAGTGACATACACAACAAACTCCAAGTCAACAAATGCCAACCAAGAATACTCTACCCTGCAAAGCTCTCCTTCCTCCATGAAGAAAAGAAAGACCTTCTCAGACAAACAGAAATTTATTATGACTAAAGTAAAGTCCCACACAAAAAATAAAAGTCGTAAAGCCAAAACCAACAGAGGAATACAGAAGAATAGAATATGGCAAGGTATAAAATCACCAAATAAAAACAAACAAAATGGCAAAACAGATGCCAACAAATCACTAAATAAAAAGAGTAATAGGATGGATTAAAAAACAAAATCCAACCTTCTGCTAGCACCATGAAACACATTTAACTATAAAAGATAAGCACAGACTGAAAGTAGAAGGCTGAAAAACAATCCTACAATCAACTGGACCAAAAAAGAAGGCAGGAACAGCTATATTTATATCCGATGAGATAGTTTTCAAACTAAAAAAGGTAAAAAGAGACATAGATGGACACTAAGAGGACATTAAAAGGAAGATATAACACTTATCAACATAAACTAACCAAATGAAGGAGCACTGAAATATATGACAATTATTATCAGCTCTGAAAACAGACATGAGAGAAAACACATACACAGTAGGAGACTTCAACACCCCACTCTTACCAGTGGACAGATCAATGAGACAAAAAAATAAAGACAGCAGAGCCTGAAACAAAGATCTAGACCTAAAGGGTTTAACAGACATCTATAGGACACTGCAACCAAAAAAATTGGTATACACATTCTTCTCAAGTGCATGGATTATTCTCCAGAATTGATTACATATTGGGCAACAATACAAACATCAACAGATACACTAAAAGCAAAATCATTCCAACTATCTTCTTGATCTTAATGGCATCTAACTAGAAATAAATCATGAAAAGAAAGCAAGGAACCATCCCACTACACGTAGGTTGAAACCCAAACTACTGAAAGACCATTGGATTAAAGAGGAAATCAAAGAAATTACGAAATACTTTGAGATGAACAACAATGAAAATACCATTTTCCACAATGTATGGGATGCAGAAAAAGCAGTAATAAGAGGACAGTTTATAGGAATACATGCATGTATCAAGAAACTAGAAAGAACTCAAAGAAACAACTTAACCTCCCATCTTAAGGAACTAGAGAAAGAACAACAACAACAAAAAAAGAAAAAAAACAGTAGAAGAAAGGAAATAGTAAAAATCAAAGCAGAAATAAGCAAAATAGAAATTTTAAAAATACAAAAGATTAACAAAACCAAAAGTTGGTTATTTGAAAAACTGTAACAGACAAACCTCTAGCCAGGCTTACAAAGGAAAAAAAAAAAAAAAAAAAAAAAAAACAGAAGAAAACACAAATAAATGAAAAAGAAATTACAAAAGACTCAGAAGAAATCAAAAGAATAATCAGAAATTACTATGAACATTTATATGCAAACAAGTTCAACAACCTAGAAGAGATGGACAAGTTCCTGTAACGATATAATCATTTTAAGCTAGATAAAGAAGAAATAGAACATCTAGGCAGAAAACTGAAACAGTAACCAAAACACTCCCCCAAAACTAAAGCCGGGGGCCAGACGGCTGCACAAATGAATTCTACTGAACATACAGAAGCGAACTAGTGCCTATCCTACACAAAATCTTTCAAAAAACTGAGAAAGAAGGAATACTACCAAATACACTCTATAAAGCCAACATTATACTAATACCAAAAACAACACACACAAAAAGGAAACTACAGCACAGCCTCACTCATTAGTGATGCAAAATTTCTCAGTTAAATCCTCACCAACAGAATCCGACAATGCATCAAAAGAATAATACATCATGATCAAATGGGATTTATTCTACGAGCATTAAGGATGGTTCAATATTAGAAAAATCAATGTAATCCAACACATCAACAAAAAGGAAAATAAAAACCATATGATTGTATCAACAGATTTGAGAAAGCATTCAACAAAGTTCAGCATCCATTTATGATTAAGGCCCTTGAAATTCTTGGGTAGAAGGAACACACCTTAACATGATAAAAGTCAATAATGACAAGCCAACAGCCAACATTATTCTTAATGGTAAAAGCCTTTTCCTTAAGATAGGGAACAAAACAAGGATGCCCACTCATGCCATTCCAGACAGGGGAACCAAATAAGGGATCAGGAAAAAAATTAAATTATAATAAATTAAAAAAACAAAATTAACAGGCAACTATAAATCAGAGACATTCTGCAGGGGAGAAGAGGGAGGGGGATCAAAACAGGAGAGGGAAGAGTACAAGGAACTATGGTGATGGTGCATGGATGACTTGGTGGTGAGAATTCCACGGGGACTACACCTGAGGAGAAAGCAAACATTGTACAAAATGATGTATAACAATGTTGTAAATATATGTACATAAATTATATTAATAAATTGAAAGAAAAAAACAGACCAGTGGAACAGATTTCAGAAAAACATAGTATCTATAAATTTAATATGAAAACTAATGTGAAACTAGACAAAGTGGAAAACAGTTAATACTGAAAAATAAGCTTATTACATACCATAAAATAAAGCATCTAAATGTGGCACTCTTCTAGAAAGACACAAATATCTGTAAGTTTAACAGGAATGTTCAGGAAATTAGACAAAATGGAGAGCAATTAATAAATCCTGACAAAAACATTAGCTACTAACTTGGATGAACGTAAAAGCATCGAAATGTAGTATTATTCACAGTAATTTCCACAATAATCTATTTCAAATACAGTTCAAGCACCAGATAAATGCTAGCTTCTGTTACACATACACTAAAATTGGAATTGAAAAAGAGACCCCCTCAGGGCCCACCCTGGTAGCGCAGTGGGTTAAGAAACCCACTATGAAGCAAAATGCAGCCACTGTAGCACAAGTTCGATCCCTGCCGCCGGCCAGAGAGAGGAACCATATGGCGCAGCAGACCTCTCCGGCCTCGCCTGCTGCTCCCCTCAGCAGTGTATTTCAGTCCATCCGCCTGTTCTGCTCCCCAACTCTGTCTCTGGTGGATCCTCTCACCCCCTACACTTCTGGCCTGTACGCCAGTTCTTATATGAATAAATAAAACTTTTGGAAAAATAAAAGAGAGACCCCTCAGGTTTAACAGCCATGGGCATGTGACTGGGCTTGGTTTCATGACGTGCAACCTTGCAGGCCAGCCCTGGAATACTGACTGCTCAGGTGAGCATCTGGCCCTCACTGGAGCATGGAGGATGTAGATGAGCATCCAACCCTGCTAAAGCTGGCTCTGGCTGTGGCTACCTTGAGCCCACCATCAACTATAGACAGCCCAATTTCAGTCAGGTCTGCACAGATAAGATGGGGTTCTGCTTATGAACGCTGCACCAGAACCATGGTGCCATTCAAGATTTTTGAGACTATTAGGGATTATAAATGGAACAATCTGACTGAAGGTCATCCAGCACCCATCAAACAGCTGGAATTACAAACAGACCAATCAAATTTAAAAGGTGGGAATCCTGAAGATTTATGATATAAGCATGGGCAGTTGCCAGCTTGAGCAATTCATCAGATTGCTTCAGATCAGATTAGCTGCAACTCCTGGAAAGACCTTTATAGAGACTTCTAAGACTGCAATAGACTTTGAGACTTCTGTAGACCTAACTCCAGCCCTTGCTCTGACACTACTTTCAGAAAGCACTACTTCTGTGCTGGTGCCTCTAAAAGAGCTGTTTATTGTTGGTTTGCCCAGCATCTTTAAGAACTAACAATGGTGCCTGTTCTCTGGTACCATCACCTGCTAACCAGTGCTGCCTGGCACTGCTGACCTGTGTCCAGTCACCTGAGAACTGCCCACCACTTTTGTTCCTCTGACACCACCTCCTGGTGCTGATGCATCCACTACTGTCCAGTCTGGCATCTGGTGCAGTTCAGCCTAGCCTTTGGACTGCTGCTGTGGTATCACAGCAGCAGCCCCACCTGTGATCACCTCCAGCTGCCACTATAAGTTGGATCCTGGGCTACCACTTATCAGTGTGCCACCAGCTCCAGGCTTTTATTGAAGTGACAACACAATCTTGCACAAATAATCTGTTTTGGACTAATGGACACTGTGGACACTATCTAGGGAAAGACTGCCATCATTTGTGGCCTTAGAAACTCTTTCCTTCTTTCCATTCTCCCCTTTGTTAATAAATCTCACTGTTATAACACAAGTCTGGGTGTGAACGCATGGTGTAAATGCACTATGACCTGTCCCCCACCTTTGACACAGAAACAAATTAGCATGTCCTCTATACAGGATGATGTGCAAATTTGTGAAGTGTTACAGGTTAAAACCAAACCAAACCAGTTAAATGAGTAAAACTGCAGGAGTAAGGAGCAAACTCTGAGCCTCTAAATGACATCCTAAATGAACTACCCCCTATCTACAAGCTAAAGGACTATTAGCTGCAGAGGACTACCAGTCCCAGCATGCTATAAATCTCTCACTTCCTGAATGGGAATTCCCTGAGAATTAAGGTATAGTTAAACAACTAGGTGTGGGTTTATAATTGAACACAGGCTCAGGCTCTCTGATATTCCCGGCTTTCAACTTGTACCCTGGTGTCTTAACTCAGATGGCATTACTGGTAGGATATGTCAACTGATTAGTCTTTCCCCCTCCCCTCCATGTACCCCTGTAAATAAATCTTTTATTTCATTTCTTTCTGTGTGACTGCTTTGGGGTTCTGTCACTTAAACTCACAGTGAGAACTCACCCATGGCATACTATTTTCCCCTGAGGATGCCTTGTAACAAAACTTAAAAGAGTTTAGCCTTAAGTGAACCAGAAACAGGATACCTATAAGATTCCTACAGCAACTATAAGACCCTAACTTACTCCCATTTGATTAGAAGTAAATAATAGTACTATGTGTAACAGCAAAAGGGAATGGAGAGCACAAAGCATAGTAGCAACATAAATTCAAATGCTGTTTTGGTGAGTAATCTGTCCAGACTACAAAAGTCTAATTTTGACCTGGTCTTGACATTTTTTAGAAATAAATTCTGAGAAAATTACTAAAAGGTTGGAGGAGCCTGTTTGCACTAAATATGTTTCTAACCACATCATTTAAATAATAGTGAAAAGCTGAAGGATTCCAAACATCCAACAAATGGAAAACATACATAAACTACTTACTTTTAATATTACACTGATATTCCATGTTGGATTCAGATACATGAAAAGGGGGACAAATAGGACACAGTAGTATATACTACATGCATTAAGTAAGTCTAAAAAAGAAAGACCTTGCTGAGAAAGGGTCCAGCAAAGCAAAGAGAGCTAAAGACTCATGGACAGAAATGAGGGAAAACAGGTGTGTTTTACAAATACAGAGGTAATTTTTAAAAAAGGAAATCATTTATAATATCTATCCAGAAAGATGGAAAAATTTTAACTGCAGAGGAGAGAAGTTAGGGACCTTCAGAAAAAAGTCACCAATACAGAAGAATTGAAATTTTAAAAGACTGTACACATTAAATGTGAACAGGGGCCTCCTGGTGGCACAGGGGTTTAGTGCCGCACTGTGGGGTTTCCGCAGCGTGGATTGGATCCCTGGTCAGGGAAGGGACCCACATGGCACAGCAGATCTCTCCTGCCTCCCCACTGCTCCCCTCAGTAGTGTATTTCAGTCGATCTGCCTCTTCTGCTCCCCACTCTTGTCTAGTGAATCATCTCACCACCACCACCCCCACGTCTCTAAACTGTACCCCAGCCCTTGTATGTGTAAATAAATAAATTCTTTTAAAAAAGAAAAGAAATGTGCACAGCATCAGTTCTGAGTAAAGTACTGGGTCTGAAGTATGGTTACAGTGAGCAAAAGAGGCAAATTCAAGACTGTAAAATTAGAGAAGTATTAAAGATTACAAGTAAGACACTGCTATCAAAGAAAGAGTGGAAAGTTCTATTTCTCCCTCTTTCTGATTTGGGGGCAAAGTGCAAAAAAGTTCAAGCTTGATTAAACAATGAGTATCAGATAAAGAAGAACCAGTGTTTTCAATAAATGTTTTACAGCAAAAGAACTGTTTCTGTTGAGTTTTAAAAAATCACTATAAACCTGGCTAAATCTTCCAATGATTTCCTAATATTATTTTAAACATTGTACACTGTCCCTAGTCACGTAGGAAATCATATTAAAGTTAACCTCAAATCATCTCAAAAGAGAAAAAGCATTTTACAAAAATCCTTTCATGATTAGAAACCAAAAACAACCAACGTTCAACAAACAAGGAATAAGAAGAGAAGGGCACCTATTATACAAAAACCAAAGCAAACAGAAAAATCTAACATACTTATTGATTAATGTCTGAATGCTGCCCTCTACCATTAGTAACAAGACTTATCCTCAAACAATTAGGCAAGAAAAGAAATAAAAGGCATCCACAATGGAAAGGAAGAAGAAAAATAATCTCTACCTATTTATGGCACAATCTTATATAAAGAAAACCCCACAGAATTCAACTTTTAAAAAATTTAGAACCAGTAAGCAAGTTCAGTAAGGTTGCAGAATATAAAGTCTTAATAAAATTTAATAAGATACAAAACTTACACTCTAAAAACTATAAAACACTGTTGAAAGGAATCAAAGATTTAAATAAAGGGAAAGCATCTCATGCTCATGGATCAGAGACTGTCTTATGGTTGTACTCCCCAAACTGACCTACAGATTCAACACAATTACAATTGGACTCCAGCTGATCTCCTTTCAGAAGTTGAGAAGCTGATCCTAAAATTCATGTAGAAACACTGAAGGAAACCAGAATAAACAAAATAATCTTGCAAAAAAAGAAAAATGTTACAGAACTCTCACTGCCCATTTACAAAGTTTATTGCAAAGCAAGTTTTTAAGATAGTGTGGTAATGTCACAAGGTTAGTAGTATAGATCAGTAGAACAAATGAAGAGTCTTGAAATAAAACCATTTGTTTGTGGTCAACAAATTTTTGACAAGGATGCCAAAGCACTAACAGGGAAGGACTGGCTTCAACAAATGATGCTAAGTAAGACAACTGGATAGGCATATGCAAAAGAACAGAGTTAGACCCTTACCTCACACCAGGAAAAAAATTTACTTAAAATGAACAGAAAATCTAAATTCAAAACCAAAACTCTTAAAATACAGAGTGTTTTAGTCAAATGCAAAAACAACAAATGAAAAGAATTAAACTGAATTCAGTCAAAATGAAAAGCTTCAAAGGACACTATTAAGAAAGGGGAAAAGGGCCTCCCTGGTGGCGCAGAGGGTTGAGCACTGCACTGCAGTGTGAGCTCAATCCCCGGCCAGGGAGGTGAAACACATGGCGCAGCAGACCTCTCCTGCCTCGCCCGCTGCTCCTCTCAGCAGTGTACTTCAGTTAATCTGCCTGTTCTGCTCCCACTGTCTCTGGTAAATCCTCTCACCCTCCCATGACTCTTGCCTGTACCCCAGCTTTTGTATGCAAAAATAAGTATTAAAAAAAGAAAGGGAAAAAGTAGGACCTCCCTGGTGGCCCAGTGGATTAAGCAACACACTATGAAGGCAACGCAGCCACTGCAGTACAATTTCGATCCCTGCCGCCAGCTGGGGAGGTGACCCACATGGCGCAGCAGACCTCTCCAGCCTCACCCACTGCTCCCTCAGCAGTATGTTTCAGTCAATCTGCCTATTATGTTCCCCACTCTGTCTCTGGTGGATCCTCTCACTCCCCACATCTCTGGCCTGTACCCCAGTGCTTGTATGCATAAATAAATCTTTTTTTAAAAATAAAGGGAAAAAGTATCTTCAAAACAGACATCCGATAGGGAGTTTGTAGAATATATGTTACTCTTGCAACTCAATAAGAAGACAATTTAAAAACGGTCAAAAGATTTACACAGGTATTTCTTCAAAATGAAAAGGAAAATGAATGGCCAACAAACACAAGAAAGTATGTTCAATAGCATTAGTTATTAGAGAAAGGTATAAACTGAAATCACAGCAGGATATCACTTCACACCCATTAGGAAAGTTTTTTGTTTCTGTCTTTAAAAAAGGATAATACAAGTGCTAGTGAGGAGATGGAGAAATTGGAACCATACACACTGCTATACACTGCTGGTGAAAATGCAAAATGATGTAGTCATTTTGGAGAACAGTCTGGCAATTCATATGCCCTGCCAGATGGTAAAACGTGGAGTTACCATATGACCCAGTCAATGAAAACGCTATCCATACAAAAACTTGTACACAAATGCTCACAGCAGCATTATTCATAATAGGTGGACAGAACCCAAAGAGTCATCAAGTGATGGATTTCCAAAAAAGTGGTATATTCTTACAGTGAAATACTATATAATCTAAAATGGAATGAAATACTCATAAATGTGTAAGATGATTTTTGAAAATATGCTAAGTGAAAGAAGCCATTCAGAAAAGACAACATATTATATGATTTATATGAAATGTTTAGAATAGGCAATTCTATAGAGATAGCAAGATGACTAGTGTTTGACTAAGCCTGGGGGTAAGGATGGCATTATAAGGGTAACTGTTAAAAGGTACAGGATTTCTTTTTGAGATAGTAAAAATGTTCTAAAATTGACTTTGAAAATGACTGCATAGATCTGTGAATATTCAAAAAGAAAATAAAACATGAAATTGCATACTTCCCTAGGGCCTTCCTCCCATGAATACAACCTAGTTCTAAAAATATCCTTGTTAGATTTTTCTAATACTGTCAATTTAGCCAACAGAAAATATAATGCAAGAGGAACTTCACTAGAGAATTGAAATCTATAAAGCAGAATCAGACTCCATTAGGAGAATGAAAAGGCAACCCTCAGAGTAGAGAATATATCTGCAACACATAAATCTAAAAAAACAAAAAACAAACACATCCATGATCTATAAAGAACTATTATTTAATAAAAGTCAAATCACCATAGAAAAACTTGCAAAAAATCTGAACACTTCACAAAATAGCCAAAAGGCTAACATACAAAAGACCTAAAATTAGCAGGGAAATACAAACAAAACCCACAATGTATATACCATTTCATATTCAACAGAATAGCTAAAACTGAAGTAGAAAATACCAAGTGTAATGATAGTCTGAAATTTATATACTGCCAGCAGATAAATGATTTAATTGCACATATCATTAACCACTCTGGAAAATTGGCAACATCCACTAAAGTAGAACCCTTTACAATCCTGTAATACAATCATTCTGTTTGTAGGTATGTACCCAACCGCAATGTGCACGCATGTTGACCAAAACAAATACAGTAGAGTGATAATGATAGTGCTCTTAATAACAGTCAGAAACTAGAAACAGTCCACATTCATGTTATAAGTGGGATGGATAAATTATGGCCTAGCCACACCATGCAATGCTAATACTAGAAATAATAATGAAGAATCCAAATATTATGTTGAATTAAAGAAGACATACAATAGAGAACAAATTTATGTTTTTATTCACATGAAGTTCAAATGAAATTCATGCTGTCTAACATCAAAATAGAGTGAACTCAGAAGGATGACTGGAAAAGAGTACAAGTGGCATGTCTGTGGTACTGGGGTTCTAGAAGATCATTGATCTTGACACTGGTTAACTACATGGGTGTATTTAGTGTGTGAAATGTATTAAGCTGAAAAGAATAACCATCACAAAATAGAAGGGGATCTAATAATCTATTATCGATGTTCTGTTTTGTAATTTACACACGACTACACATATTTAACTTATTCTTCAAGAAGTATATATTTTTTTAATTTATTTATGCATACAAGAATGGGGGTACAGGCCAGAGTTGTGGGGGGTGAGAGGATTCACCAGAGACAGAGCCGGAGACAGAACAGGCAGAACAACAGAAATACACTGCCGAGGGCAGCAACAGGCAAAGCAGGAGAGGTCTGCCTTTCCATGTGGGTCCCCACCCCAGCCAGCAGCAGGGATCAAACTGGTGCTTCATAGTGTCTTGCTTAACCCATTGTGCCACCAGGGAGGCCCAAAAAGTACATATTTTTTATATTTTAAATACTTCAAAATACAGAGTTAAGACAATGAAATAGTCCAATAAATGCAAAAACAAGAAATTCCTACAGAGACTACCAAAAAGAAACAAAAAGGAAATTCATATGAATTTTTTTAAAGAGTTTTGAATCAATAGTTTGACATGTTTCCACCAAAAACAAAACAAATACCAAAACAAAGTAAAATGGAAAACCACCCAAGGTTCAGGTTACTTTACAAGCAAGTTCTGCCATACCTTAAAGATACAGATCACTTCAATTTTACACAAATAGACCAGAGAACATGAGAAAGGAAAAAATACAGACAAATTTAGTGGTATACTGTTTAAGGACAATCACATAAGGATAATAATTACACATATGAATACATTCTGGCAAAAAAATAGTAGTCCTGGTGGGGACCGCTGAGAACAACTTAAAGGGAAAATAAACTAATGGCAGAAACAAGTCTATGGTAACACAAAAAAGTACTAGACTGATGGTTTCATAAGGAAATTCTCCCATTTGATAAGGTAGTTTCAAAGCTATTTCAGAAAAGTGCAAAAAAGAAAACTTCAAATTCATTTTATAAGCAAGTGTAACAGTAAATCCCAAACCTGACAAATACTGCACAAAAAATATACTAGAGAATATCCCGTATTAATATCAATGCAATCAATATCTTCTTATAATAAGTAACAGAATCAAATAGTAAGCCATGAACAAGAATACCATTTAGCAAGGCAGAATTTATTTCAAGAATGTAAAGGAGACTCAATAAAAAGAAATACATTAATATAATCCTCATTATGAATAGAATTAACATGAGAAAAATCATAAAATCATCACCACAGAGATGGAAAAGATATGAAATAAAAGTCACTCAGTTGTATTAAAAACAACCAAAATAAGAAGCAATGGGTACTCCCTTAAGTAAATGTACTTCATCCCACTGTCAGCATCAGCTAAGACAAAAACACTAGAAAATTTCCTGCTAAAAAAAGAAACCAGGTAGGGCCAAAATACGTTCAAATTTACATTTTTTTCCCATTTTGAAATTTTTTTCCTACCACCATTCTTTATATCCCCTTGAAACTGTTATCCTTACCACCTCCTTCTCAACCTGAGAAGCCTCACTTCAGTTAACAATCTGTGCTAGTTGTACTTAAATCTTTCAGTTTGAATTGTCTGCTATGTAAATATTTCATATGTTTCTGTGATTCTGACTTGCTTTACAGAACCTAACTTGCTTGAATGCCTTCTATTTTGCCATAGATGACTGGATTTTGTTTTTTACTATAGCTAAAGAGTATTCAATAATGTGGATATACTGTACTATATCTTTTTTAACCCAATCTTCTATTGATGGGCATCTGGGTTGCTTCTGTGTTCTATTATAAGCAGTGCTGCAATAAACACTGTAAAGCATAGTTTTTCGAACTGATGGTTTCATGTTTTTTGTATAGGTACACAAGAGCAGGACTGCTAGGTAATATAGTAATTCCGCTTTTTAGTTAAGTTTTCAAAATAGTTAAGCTTTCCAAAATAGCTGCTTTAGTTTACATTACCATGAAATATGTAATAATGTTTCCCTTTCTCTGCATCATCTCCAGCACTTGTTGGTTCCCACAGGTGTAAGCTGATCACTCCTGGTGGTTTTAACATGCATCCTCTTACTAGAAGCAATAATGAACACATAACTACTGGCTCTTTGAAGAACTGTCAGACTGGAAGTCTATTTATTAATTGGGTTATAAGCCAGTTTTGTAGCCTGGCACTTTACTGAGTCCAAAGCTTTTTGGCGTAGTCTTTAGGTCTTTCTACATATATTATCACCTGTGAATGATAGCTTCATTTATTTTCCAACCTGGATTCCTTTTGTTTCTATTGTCAGAATGGTCTAGATAAAAATCTCTAAAACTAAACAAAAGTTGTTACAGTGGGCTTCTTTGTCTTGTTCCTGATCTTCAAGGGCAAAACTTTCAGTTTGTCACCATTAAGTATTACATTGCCTGTCAGTCTGTGATACATGGCCTTTATTATGTGGAGGTAGGTTCCTTCTACTTGTTTAGACTTTTTAATCATAAATGGGTACCAAATCTTATCAAATACTTTCTCTAAATTTATTCACATTATCATGTTTTTTCTCAATGATGTCAAATATAATTAAATAAATCTAATTTTTAAAATCATGGTTTTTCTCTTTACTTCTGTTGACACACTGTATTACATTTATTTTTTTAAAGATTTATTTATTTATGCATACAAGAGCTGGGGTACAGGCCAGAGTCGCAGGAGGTGAGAGGATTCGCCATACAGATTGGGGAACAGAACAGGCAGACCCACCAAAACACACTGCTGAGGGAAGCAGCAGGCGAGGCCAGAGAGGTCTGCTGCGCCATATGGGTCCTCTCTCTGGCCAGCAGCAGGCATTGAACTCTTGCTATAGTGGCTGCGGTTTGCTTCATAGTGCGTTGCTTGTTGCTTAACCCACTGCGGCACCAGGGAGGCTCAGCACATTGTATTACAATGATTGAAACCCTCTTTGCATTCCTGGGATAAATCCTACTTGATTATAATGTATAACCCTTATGTGTAGTTGATTTGCTAGTTAAGATTTTCATATCAATATTCATCAGGGGTATCTGTCTATAATTTTCTTGTGCTGCCTTTTATCTCACTCAGTATTAAAGTAATATAGATACCATAAAACATATTAGGGAAAGTTCCATCATTCCATCTTCTTAAGCAAAATGGGCAGAGGTTCTTTTTAAAAAGTTTGCTAAAACTGACTAGTAAAGACATCTAGCCGTGGAGCTTTTGTTTGGGAAGAAGTTTATTACTGTTTCAATTTCCATGATTGAACAGTTTATTCAACTCTTCTGTTTGTTCCTGGTTTAGTCCTGGTAAACTATTATCTATAAATTTGTCCATTTCCTCAAAGTTATCGAATCTACTGGCACACAGAGCTGTTCATAGTAATCACTTAAGACCCTTTGTATTTATATGCCATCTGTGGAATTTTTCTTTCATTTCTAATTATGTTTATTAATGTCTTCTCTCTTCCTTTTGTAACTTAGCTAGAGGTTTATGGATTGTGTTTATCTTCTCAAAGTGTCAACTCTTAGCATCATTCCTCTTTTGTATGGTCTTTTCAATTTCTATTTAATTTTTTCCAGTTTCCATCCTTCAACTAACCTTGGATCTTATTTATTCCTCTTTTTCAAGCTGCTCTAGATTATTAGGGGTTTTTCTTGCTTCCTAATATGGACCTGTATTGCAATTATCTTCTCTCTTAAGACCATTTTTCCTGCATCCCATAAATTCTGATAGCTTGTTTCTGTATTTTTATTAGCCTTAATATTTTTTAAAATTTGTTTTAATTTCCTCTGTTTTAATATTCTCCCTACGTATTTATAGTTTTTCCTATTATTTCTAGCTTCATTATATTACTTTCAGGAAGAGTACTTGGTACTGTGCATACAGTGGTTTTGGGTGGAGTGTAATATAGGCATTAAGTCTATGAGGTTATTATAAGTCTATAAGTCCATGAGTCTATTGCCTCATCTAAGGCTCTATTTTCCTTATTTATACTGTCATGTTCATCTGTCCAAAGTTGTGAATATGAAAATCCCCCAGTATTATCATGTCTTCAATATAGTTCCCTTTATCCTGTTGATAACTGTCTAATATATCTTGGTGCGCTATTGTTTGTTGTCTCTATACTTTAGTGTTATTTCTCCTCCTTGTACTAGACCCTGAATTATAACGTAAAGTCCATTCCTATCTCATATTACCTTTTTGAACTGGACATCTATCTTATCTGATATGAGTGGCAGCTGTTCCGAATTCTTTACAATAGTTTACCATTTTCTTGCAGAATTGTCTTCCAACTTTTAACAATGCCCGTTTGTTTTGTTAAGATGGACTTCATATAAATACCAGAAGGATGGAATTGTTTATGTATTCACTCAGCCCCTCTACCTTTTAATGGTGAATTCAAGTCACTTACATTTAAGATAACTGTTGAGACCTAAATGCATAATGACATTTTGCTATTTTTTCTTTAAGTTTGTCTTCACTTCTGAAATTTTCCTTTTGTTTTCTTTAGATTCTACTTCCACATATGGATATTAACTTCTTGTGATTTATGTAATGTGTAAATATTTTTTCACAGTCAGTAGGAATGCCTTTTTAATCTTATACTTTCTCTTGCTGTGTAAAGCTTTTTAACTTGAGGTAATTCCAACTGTTCGCTTTTGCTTACTTTTTTTTTGGCCAATATACCGATTGAGTCTCAAAACAAATCCTTTATCATTGATATCAAGGAACAGTATCACTGATGTTTTCCTCTATATATTTTATTATCGCAAGTCCTATCTAACTCTATCCCATTTGGAAGTTATGAGTTCCACTCAGCCTATTTGGTATGGCTCCTCACTTAAGGCTATTATTTTCTATTGATTTTTGTTTGAAGGTTTTGCTGAAGTTAATAATATGATGGACTAACTATTCATGCCACACAATCAAGGTCTTTTCTCAAGCTCATTCTGAAGGGTCACACTGTTACTCTCCTCCCTCTCCATGTTATATAATTTAGATGTCTGTTACCTCTATTTTGGTTGCCTCATTGTCAAATAATAACTTAATTAGCATTTCTTACATGGGCAGCTTTTTGTTGATAAGTTTGTAAGTTTCTGCTTTTCTCTGAAGCTCCTTACCATTCCTTCAATCTTGTATGTTAATGCTGCACAATAACAGATGTAGGTGGATATCTACTTTGAGTACTTTGAACATCTCCTGAAATTTCCTTGTTGCTTGTAAGATTTCTACAGATAAGTCAGCAGACCATTTAATTGGATGTTCCCTTAGAGGTCACCCTTTTATCCTGTGAGGTTTTTAATATTCTTTCCTTGTCATTGACTTTAAATAGTCTTGGAGTGTGTCTGTCTGGTATTATTTTCTTCAGAACTCTATATGCCTCTTAGATCATGATACCTGGATTATTTTATTAAAATAAATTTTCTGTGCCCTTGTTTTCCTCCATGATACAGATATTATTTTTCCTTAGCTTATCCCTGAGGAATTTTGCACTCCTTTCATTTTATTTTAATTGTATCTCTCAATGTTATGTTTGTGTTTTTTCCAATATTGTGCTTTCAAGTTTACTAATTCTCTATTGCTTGCATGTCTGCCATTGAGGTCTCTACTGTATTTTTAACCTTAGTTAGACTATGTTTTAGACCCATCAGTTCTAACTGCAAAAGCCTCACTTTAGTTTGTTCTTGTTTTTACATAATTCACTTTCTTAAATTTGCAAACATTGTTACAACTGTTAAAACTCATGAGTCATACTCATAGTTCTGTAGAAAGGAGACATTATGGGTTTTCTGCTCCAGCATTTGTGATTTGTTCTTTTGTCTTTTCATTTTTAGTTTTTGTAAGTTGTAATAGGGATAAACTTTCAGACTGCTGCCTCTGTACCTGTTCGGGTGGCAGGAGAACTAGTACAGGCAAGGGGTAATAGAAAGGGCTCAAGATTGTGAAGGGTCACCTCCAGTCAAGAAGTCAATCTTCCCACTATGATGTAGGTATCAGAGTTGTGTAGTGGGAATCCACAGTGATCCCCTCCTTGTGGTCAACTCCTCAGTTAAGTATCTCAAGCCAGTCAAATCTCTATGTTATGTCTGAATGCTAGATGCAACGCTGCATAGAACTATAGTAACACAGAGCCATGAATAACAATCAAATGATTCTCTTTGTTTCTCCTGTACAGAGACTGGAGGTTCTTAATCTGAGGTTCTTGCTCCTGTTAAGATTCAAGTACTTAAATACTAGTTAGTGGAAGTTGCCCTTGCTGTCTCAGTCCAGCCCAGGGGTGGTGGTAGTGGCAGGTATTTTGAATATCAGCCTCAGGCTACAAATAAAAATCTATTCTATGAAGAAGTACAAGTGACCCAACTTGGCTCTCCTGCCTGGTTTGGGCTCCAGCTTTTCTACATTCTGAGTCTCTCATTTAAGACAGCAATCATCACTCTATACTCCTATCTCTACAGTTCTCCAACAGTGCACCTTCAAATAAACCCCAAACTGAACATTTTCACATTTCTACTAAAGCCAAAAATAGCTGTAACCTCTTATAAACTGTATAGTCCATTATCATTACAAATACAGTTCAATTAAAGTTTTCCCTACCCCACCCTGCCACACAATTGCTCTTGGAGTATATTGTAGTCCTGTTTACCTTTCAAGGATTACTGACAATTTTGCTGCAACTTAGTTTCAAGTTTCTACAGAAGGTGAGCCTGGTTTCTTCAATGCCACCATTTGCTGTACTCCTTAATTTACATTTATATAGGTAAACATTAAGTTCTAAGATGCTAGACAAACATTCACCAGTTTTTGATCACTCTATTCTGCCTGCTAGAGTAACCAGAAGCATTCCTAGTTTCCATAAAACATTGGCCTTATGATTGACTCTGTCTTATACTCCCTTGTAGGCTATAAACATATGGCTCTTCCTAGCAGTCACGTTAAGAGTGGACAAAGAACCACAAATGACTTTTCTTCCCTGTTCTCTCTGGACTAAAGAGAGAAACAATTCATAACACTCCTGAAGAATGTCCTATTTATCAACACTTG
This sequence comes from Galemys pyrenaicus, assembly GCA_019455555.1. Taxonomy (NCBI): domain Eukaryota; kingdom Metazoa; phylum Chordata; class Mammalia; order Eulipotyphla; family Talpidae; genus Galemys; species Galemys pyrenaicus. Next base: position 13,747,753 of record JAGFMF010011418.1, on the reverse strand, counting down.
AATGGTTAAATAACTAGAGTTGTCCTGAAAGGATGCTTGAAAACATTAGCCAAATTCATGACAAGCAGAACGGTTCAATAATGAGATAAGTGTTCCTGGCAACAACCTTGAATCAATCCTAATATTACAATCAACTGAGTTTTCATTAGTGTGAAAAATAACATCAAATAACTTGTGAAAATTACATTATCTGGAAAAAAATGATTCAAGTATGGACTAGAACCAAAGATGCTGTAACTGAAGGAATGTATAACTTTACTTGAGAATAGGTTCAGCACTACTAGATTGAAAAAGCTGAAATTTCCCAAAAAAACCCAAAATGAACAATTTCACATTTCTCCTGAAGCCAAAAAGAGCAGTAGTGTCAACTTAGTGACTGACTCAAGATTAATCTTTCTGATCAAAGTAAATTCTGTAGGTTTTATCCTCTTCTTTGCAAGCTTCAAGGGTGTTCAATGGCAATTTTGGTATTAACTGGGAAAAATGTATTGTGCTTGTGTTATTAAGCAGAGCAACTAAATGTATTTCTTTTATAAATATGACTGTAGTGAATTAAATATTTTCAGAATTACTTTTAATCAGATCTATTTAATACTGTTTTTCCTTTCTCTGAAACTGTTTTTTCATTATCCCTACAATTGTTTACAAAGTAAACCGGCAGCATTTGTATTCATTCCACTCATTAGGCAAAAGCTCTCAGTCAAATAACAAAATAATCATCTAATCACTTGAAGCTGGTACAATATTAGGAATTTTATATTTTTTGAAAACAAAATATAGTCATTTTCCTCAAGGGTTTAATTTTGGGTGTTTGAAGTAAATCAAGTTTAATAGAACTTTTTCCACTTTGCTCGATCTCAGAGGTTTCTTAGGCAAAATACAACAAAACAGCTCTCCAGTAACAATGAAGCAAAAAACCCAGAGTCCTCTGTGTATATGCATGTGTATATGTGTACTATTTATGTGTAATCTCCTTGAGGGCAGTGACAACACTGGAGTTGAAGAGAACCTAGAGATTATCCTAATCTCTTAATCTTACAGATGAAGAAAACTAAAACCTGCAGAAGCCTAGTGATTACCACAAGCCCATGCAATGTGTCACTGATGGCAGGGGTGAAAATTCAGGTTCCCGGTTCAGATCCCCTTACTTCTCTCTACAGAGGCTAGTGCTCTCCCACCTGACTGAAAAAAATGCCTTGATTTCCCCCAATTTCAGCATACCCTCAAGCAATTACTTTCCAACTTTTAGTGATGTGAAACAGTCTTAAACTACAGAAAAGTTGTAAAAAGTTCATCAAACTTTTAGTCTGAAACATCTGAAAGTTTGTGAGTACAAAGTTTATTACCCACTAATAATTTAGTATTTCCTGCAAATATAACAATTCTCCTACATCACCAAAATATAACCATCAAAATTGTTAACCTGATACACTTTGATCATCTAATCTTCATGTTCTTTCCTATAGTGCCAAATCAGAATCACATATCACACTTAGTTGTCACATCATTTAGACTCCTTTTAGTCTGAAACAATTTTTCAGTCTTCCCCTGAATTTCATGATCTTGACACTTTTGAAGATTACAGGTTATTTTGTAGAATATCCCCAAACTAGAGTTTGTCTGGTATTGCCTCACAACTTTAGATTTGGGTTATGTTTCCAATTTTTTGGCCATCTGTATATCCAGAGAGAAACTCAGAGTGCTAAACTATATATACCAAAATCAAATGGAACATGAGTTCTTTAAAATGGGCAGAAAATATGACTAGACTTGGCACCAACGGTATATAAATGGTTAATAAGCACATTAAAAAGACATCATTAAGTCATGTGTGAAGTGCAAGGTGAAACCATAAAGCAGTATCAATCATGAAACACACGACATGGTTATAATGAAAAACACCGATAAAATGAAATGTTGGTAAAGAAAAAAATTAAAGAAATGGATTGCCACATACACGTAAAATGTACAAAACAGCTACTTTGCAAAATAATTCAGTGGTTTCTTCAAAAGTTAGAATCACATCAACTTTCAAAAAGGTCATTAAAGCTGAAGAAATCTAAGAACTGCTCTAGACTGAAGGAGACTAAAGAGACGGACAACTAAACACAGTACATAGTTACTGCATGGGAGTTTGAAAAGTAAGTACTAATAATGTTATCGGTATTAATTTCCTGCTGGTGACAGTTATGTTAAGACTGTATAGAAGAATGTCTTTGGTAAAAATATAGTGATGTGTTTTAGTGAAATGTGGCATTGTATAGTAATTCACTCCCGATGGCTTAAGGAAAAACCTTTGAAACAGTCCTTTCAAGACTTCTCTACATTTAAAAAAATTGTTGTATTGTGTAGCATTAAAAATGCTTCGGACATATTACAGGAAAACACATGCATGCCTTCCCCTTTCCACTCTACCCAATTTTAGTTTTCTTCATAGCAACTGTCAGTAAGTTAAAATTTATATACATGATAGTTGATCTGCTCCACATTCAGTGAATAAATCTGTAGTCTTACTAAGGTTTAAATAAAATTATTTTACCAATTTCCTGCCAACTAAACACACATACATTACTCACCCATTAGGCCAGGAACTTCATTCTTAGGTACCCAAAAGACAATGAAAACAAAGTCCACACAGACTTATAGATGAATATTCATAACAGCGCTGTTCATCACAGACAAAAAAGTTTAAATACTCCATATGTTCACAATCTGAAATATCAATCCAATTAAATCAAAAGTATACTAATCCTGTCAACAACATGGATCAATCTTTAAACATTTTAAGAAATGACCAGATATGAACCTCCCTGGTGGTGTAATGGGTTAAAAGCAATGCAGCAAACTGCAGCCACTGCAGCATGAGTTCAATGACCCCTGCCCCTGGCCGGGGAGGTGACCCATATGGCACCGCAGACCTCTCATGCCTCAGCCGCTGCTCCCCTAAGCAGTGTATTTCAGTATATCTGCCTGTTCTGTCCCCCACTCTGCCTCTGGTGTATCCTCTCACCCCCACCCCACTTCTGGCCTGTACCCCAGTTCTTGTATGCATAAAAAAAAACCTTGGGGGGGAGAGGAAGGGAATGACCAAATACAAAAAACTTCATCTTGCAATGATGTCGTTTTCATGAAAATTCTAGAACAGTAAAACAGAAAGCAGATCGGGGTTGCCTGGGGGTCAGAGTAAAAATTAAACAAGAGGTAGCTTTCTGGAATGATAGAAATGTTCTAAAACTGGATTGTGGAAACTGGTTGTCCAACTTTTGTAAAATTTGCCCCAAAAATCACTGACTTGAAAACTTATAATTTTATAATATGTCTATGTAGCTATTAAAGATAGAAAAAACAGAAACAAGCTCTTTTTCCTTACTGCCTGCAGCTGGGGGTTGGAGTAAGAAACTCAATTTTTTAAAAAATCAGCATATACAGAGGGGTGAGCAAGATTTCACAGCACACAGGGAAGATGAGCATTTTAAAAGAACTTATTAACTTAAGGTCCAAGCAGCAAAATGGGGGACCCTCATAACTGGTAAGGGCTACAGTCTTCATACTCTGTCAATTTGCCTGCCCCCTCAAGTTGGTCATAAAATTTGCACTGAACTCATATATCAGCACCTGGGTATAGAAGCAGAAATCTATCAATGCTAGTGATTAAATGCTAGTGATTAACCACACAAAGCAGAGAACAAAAATTTACATTTGTGTGGAGAATCCTGACTGGCTAAGAAAAAAAAATTAATTTTCTTGGTTAGAATGTTCCACCATCTTTTTATGTCAATCAGAAGTTTTATTTCTTTCAACAGAATATGATTCTTAAAAAGGAGAGAGAATTATGGCTTCAGATGACAAAAATTATCTTAGGGGACATATGTAAGAAAAAGAAATATGATCTGCTTACTATATAAATGCTCAAAGGTGTTTTCTGTTCATTCAATAAGAATGGAAAGAATAATTCACCTAAAAAAAACTCATGCATAGGGCCTCCCTGGTGGCGCAGTGGGTTAAGCAACGCACTGTGAGGCAAACCACAGCCACTGCAGCACGAGTTTGATCCCTGCTGCCGGCCAGGGAGGGGACCCACATGGCGTGGCAGACCTCTCCTGCTGTGCCCGCTGCTCC
>JAGFMF010011418.1:13727017-13743584 GCA_019455555.1 Galemys pyrenaicus | reverse complement strand
GCTCTCTGTGGTGAATCCTCTCACCCCCCCACACCTCTGGCCTGTACCCCAGTGCTTGTATGCATAAATAAATAAATCTTTAAAAAAAAAAAAAACTCATGCATAAGCAACCTTTCAATGTAGAAAAACAGGGAGGGTTACTTGAAATTAAATAACATAAAATAGAATTTGAAAAAAGTATTTTAGACTACTGTCTATGATAAGTACCATGAAAAGAAATAAAGAAAAATGAGCAAGAACTTAAAGTCAAGGCCCTGACCAGGCCTTCCTAGTTTTCTTTCAAGTCACTCCTAATCATCCAGGCAGGCACCCTGTAGGTATGCTCCTTGGTGACTAGATGTTCACTGATGTATAAAGCACAATTTGAACTTGCCTAGTACGTACACTATTCATTCAACTAACTAGTAACTATAAATCCAGGTGGAGTTAGTTAGCTATTCTGTTCTGACCAAACTCAAAATAGTGGTTTTTTACCATGTTACACAGTAATTTCCTTCTGTTCCCACTATACTGTAACTAACATTCTTGGGGAAAGGCAGGAACCTGGTCCAAAAGATGCTCTTTGATCAAATAATGGGGGAGAAAGTTGCCCAAAACCACACAACTAGAACCTCACAAGCCTGTGTGACCCAGAGTCTAATCTTTTCATTTCCAGACAAAGTATTTTACATTCCAAGAGGGTATTCTGAGAAACTGAGGTGAAGGAGGGCTCCGGTCTTGCCAGGCACATTTATTTAAAATAAGTAACAGATTTAATCTTTACCCTTTTCTATAGATGAAAAAAATCAAGGCTCAAATTGGGCAACCTGTCAGTCAGTCAAAGGCCCTGCTCTTAGCCACTCTATTGTACATGCTCCCAAAGGTTAAAACTCTGAGGTGAAGGGTGTGTCCAGGGATCCCAATGTTGGCTTCAGACTATCTGGTCAAGAAGACACTGTGTGTGTGGCAAGTTCTTAGGTATTTATTATTAGGTGGCAAAACTCACATATACATCACTTTATAGATGCATCAGATAGTAAATAAACTTTAAATAAATGGCCTTGAGTTTAGCTGCCACACCCACACTGCCAGAGACAGAAAGGCAGAGCAACCCCAAAACAATCTCCCATCTCAGCTTCTCCCCTCTCTTGCAAGTTAAATTGCAACTGGGGACACCAGTTCTACACTGGAGCACGGGAAACATCACCAAGAACTTTATTAACCTGAAAGACAGTAGTCAATGGGAGATATCTTTTGACCATTTCCCACCTTACCCCTCATATCTTACATATGTCCAGCATTAGCAAATGATTCCACCTTAGACCTCAACTTGACACCAGTGATGAATACATCTCAGACCTGATCAGATTCTCTCTCCCAGGAATTGGATTCAGAGCGCTCCGGGCCTTTGTTGGTCAATAAACTAAAGACACACCCCTTTTGGAAGTGAGGGTGAGCACTCTTCAGTCAAATGCATGGGGAAATAATAAAAGAGAAAGGGGTGGGGGAACCAGTTGTACAGATGAAGGGTGCAAGAAGATTCTGTAAATATAAAGTGGGAGGGAAGTAACTACCATAGATCTATTTTTGTTCCTGCTCCCCATCATCTCTTTTACCACTTTGGCCCTTAACCCTGCCTGCTCTCCCTCTTAAAACTCACTCAGTATCTAACTTGACAGGATATCTCATGATGGTTTTGATCTGCATCTCCTGTATTAAAAGGGAAAATGCTTGGTTTGTTTGTTAAAGGGAACTTGGATTAACTCCTTGTCAGTTACGTATCAGTATTTTCTCCCAGTCAGTAGGCTGTCTTTTTAATCTACTTACATTGTCTTTAACTGTGTAAAAGCTTCCAAATTTGAGTAATCGCCCATAGTTTACTCTTGCTTTTATTTCCCATAGGAGGATCAAGTCTCCAAAAACATCTCTATCACTGATGTTATGAAACTTACGTCAATGCTTTTTCCATATATTTTATTGCTGCAGGTCTTATACCTAAGTCTTTAATTCGTTCTAAATGTGTTGTGTGCTTGGGGTTAAAGAATGCTCTAACTTTGTGCTTTTATGTGTGGGGGCTGTCCAGTTTCCACAGTATCTGTTAAAGAGACCCAACTTTACTTTCCTCAACTTACGGTTGCAGATCCTTTATCAAGAACTAGTATTGATATAAATGTGGATTTATTGTCAGGTTTTCAACTCTGTTCCATTGATTTTTTAATCCCACCACCATATTGCTTCAATTACTGTTGTTTTATAGTATTTAAAGTCAGGTAACATGATGCTTCCATTTCTCCCTTTTTTTCCTCAGAATTGCTTTCACTACTTAAAGACTTTTATGGTTCAATTTCTCTAAAAAATATTGTTGGTGTCTTGATAGGGGTTGTACTATATTTATCTATCACTTTGGGCAGGACTGTCATTTTGACAATACAATTCTCCCCTCTCATGAGCATGGAATGTTTTCCATCTCAAGTCATGAGATATTTCCATTAGTTGAGGTTTTATTGTTTATGCCTTTCATCTCCTTAACTAAGTTATAACTCCTAAGTACTTCATTTTTTTAGAAGCAATTGTGAATGGTATTTTTCTTAATTTTTTACTTTTCCTTCATTATTTGTCTATAAAAATGCTATAGATTTTATTATGTTGATCTTGTAGCCTTTCATTTTGTTGTGTTCATTTACTGTTATCTAATAACAGTTTTTGGTGGAGTCTAGGGTTTCCTATAAATAGTATCTTATATGGTCTGTGAATAAGTCTTTTCTAATCTTGATTCCCTTTACTTATTGTTATCTGACTTAAATAAACCTCAAATACTAAATTAAGCAAAGATAATGATAATGGGTAACCTTGTCTTGTTCCTGATGTTAATGGAAAAACTTTCAGTTTATGAATACTCAGCAATTTTATTGGGTATAGGTTTGTGATATATGGCCTCTCTTATATTGAGGTAGGTTCCTTCTATTCCCACCTTGTTTATCATGAAACAAATTTTTAACAAAAATGGGTGCCAATTAATATCAAAAGCTTTCTCTGCATCTATTGATACATGATCTTTATCTTTTTTTGATGTAACATATTGCCTTGATTTATGGATATCAAACTATCCTTGTAAATAAACCTCTTTTAATCATAAGATAAAATCTTTGTGATAGGGCCTCCCTGGTGGCGCAGTGGGTTAAGCAACACACTATGAAGCAAAACGCGGCCACTGCAGCACGAGTTCATCCCTGCTGCCGGCCAGAGAGGGGACCCACATGGTGAGGCAGACCTCTCCTGCTGTGCCCGCTGCTCCCCTCAGCAGTGTGCTTCTGTTGATCTGCCTATTCTGCTCCCCGCTCTGTCTGTGGTGAATCCTCTCACCCACCCCCACACCTCTGGCCTGTACCCTAGTGCTTGTATGCATAAATAAATAAATCTTTTAAAAAAAAATCTTTGTGATAGAGTGCTGAATTCGATTTGCTAGTATTCTGTAAAAGAGTTTTACTCTTGTGCCAACTTTATCTGATTTTGGTATTAGGGTAGTGTTAGCATCATAAAATGTGTGACAGAGGATTCCCTGCTTTTTGGATTTTTAGAAATAATCTGAGCAAGATGGGTATTTTCTTCATTAAAGGTTTGACAGAATTTCCTTGAAATTCCATCTAGCCCTGGACTTGTTTTGGAAAAAATTTTTTATTGCTGTTTTAGTTTCTATGATTATGGTCAATTTATTCAACATTCTATTTCTGCCTGGTTTAATCTTGGAAAACTGTATAGGTCTAGAAACCTGTCTATCGCTTTGAGATTATCAAATTTATTGTCATAGTTGTTCAGAGAAATCGCTTTTGATTCTTTGTATTTATATGCCATCGTGGTAATTTCCCTTCTTTCTTTTCTTTTTTTTTTTAATTTCCCCTCTTTCATTTCTAATTCTTTTTATTGATATTCTCCCTCCTTACCCCTCTCTTTGTTAGCCTGACTAGAGGTTTACCAATCTTATCTTCTTAACAAACCGTCTCTTAGTTTTCACTGATCTTCTGTATGGTCCTTTTGAGTTCTACCTCATTTTTATAATTTCTATTTTTATTTATTTCCCACTCTATTTCCTTCTGTCTACTAACTCTGGGTCTTGTTTGTTACTCTTTTATCAAGTTGCTCTAGGTGTAATTTTAGGTTATTTGGGATTTTTCTTGCTTCCTAAAGTGGACCTGTATTGCAATTACCTTCCCTCTTAAGACCATTTTTCCAGTATCCCATAAATTTTGATTGCTTGTTGACTCATTTATATTAGCCTTGAGGTATTTTTTTTTATTTATTTTATTTATGCATACAAGAGCTGGGGTACAGGCCAGAGTCAGAGGATTCACCAGACAGAGTGGGGAGCAGAACAGACAGACTGAAACACACTGCCGAGGGGAGCAGCGGGCAGCAGCGAGCGAGGCAGGAGAGGTCTGCTGCGCCATGTGGGTCCCCTCCCTGGCTGGCGGTAGGGATCGAACTCATGTTGCAGTGGCTGCGGTTTGCTTCATAGTGCATTGCTTAACCCACTGCGCCACCAGGGAGGCCCGAGGTATTTTTTTATTTCTCTTTTCGCTTCAATCCAAAAGGCAATAGCAACATATTGTTTACTTGCCATGTGATGTTTTTCCAGTTACTTGTTTTGTTTTGTTTTTTTTAATATATTTGAATTCGGGCTTTATGGCATTTTCAGAAAGAATAGTTGGTATGACTCCAATCTTTGCATTGTTATTGACAACTGTCTTGTATCCCAACATATGGTTTTTCTTGAAAATGTTCCATGTGCACTTAAAAAGAACTGTGCATGCAGTGTTTTTGGGATGGAGTGTTCTGTAATTATCTATTAGGTCTATTAATTCTATCTTATCACCCAAGATTATATTTTCTTTATTTATTCAGTCTTGTTCATCTATTCACAGTTTTAAGTGGAGTATTAAAGTCCCCAAGTATTACTGTGTTGTTCCTAACACCTCCATTTAGTTCTGGTCTATTTTCTATTTCCTGGTTCCAACCATAACTGAAACTGTTAACTGTACTCCTTCCCCCTGTAGTACAATGAAAAAGATGCCTATATCTTAATCATAAATTCCTCAATTCTTACAGTCCATTCTCTACAGGATAGTGCCTGAACTATTCCACCACCCTATCCTACCTTTCACTTAGCTAGTTCTAAGTTATTCTTTGGGTACCTATCTAACCATCATTCCAAGTAGTCCTCCTAGAACTACCTCTCAAATATCTTACACCCACCTTTTATAATCTCTGGTAGCACTCTGCACCTCAACATACTCAGTAAATATCATTATTTTCCTGTTGGATTATAAACATCAAAGAGTAAAATCCACTTCTTCTGTTTACCACTTTTTCTTTCTTATGTTATTTGTATCTTTTACATCATTGTGTATTCCCCATAAAATTCCCACCACCAAGTCATCCATGAACTATCACCATAGTCCCTTGTGCTCTTCTCTCCCATTATGATCCCTTTTCTTTCCCCTCCCTTGTAGAATGTCTCTGATTTAAGTTTGCCTGCTAATTTTTTTTATTACTGCTATTTTTTTCTCTGGCCCCTTATTTGGTTCACCTATAATCCTCCTATAAGTGAAACCATACAGTGTTTTTCTCTTTCCTTTAGGCTTATTTGACTGCACCACTCTGATCCTACTATGTAGAACATAGGTCAGAGATAACCTTAGTAATATTACTGGATGAATGAAAATCAACAACCACTAGAATATAGAAAGGGTGAAAAGAAATCAAAACCATAATCCTGATAAAACCTAAGAGCTTTGACCCTCAACCCTTCCAGGTATCCACTTTTTCCTTCTGCCACTTCCTAGCAAAAGTCAGCTATGACAATCACATTTTATACTTGGTGCTGATGCATTCAAAAATCCAGGCTGTAGGAAACATGTTTCCAAGTAGCTTGGTCGTAACATCAATTTAAACAAAAAGTCATGAATTCTGGTATTCAGATAAGTCTCAGTTCTGCTATATATATTTATATTCAATATATATTGCTATATATTTATTGCCTAAGACTTGATTTATTTGTAAAGTGAAAAAGATAATGCCTCTCAATACCAGGTTGAAAATGATTCTGAAATCACAGAAAATAAAGCAAGGCAGATTTGCATCTACCACTAGTCAGTTGGTCATGACATACCCTATATAGATACCCCTAAAAACCCCTACCCATTTTCCAATTCCTATTTTCTATGGGTTCAAAACCCAGAGCATAACTAAAGGCTGAAAATCTGAGAAGGAATTTGAAGAACATACATCCTTTCAGCTTTCCAATGTATAGGAGCTCCAAAAATAAAAACAGCAAAGTGAAATAAAAGGGAGAAAAAGCATCTCAAGGGTTATTGGTAAGGTAGATGGGTGGGTGGAGTGGGTTGGCATAACTTTGGATATTTGTAGAGGAATCAGAGAGACTTTTTAATTAGTAGACACATCAATGGGAACAAGATGAGAAATAGTTACATGTGGTTCCTGGGAAAACTCAGCTTAGAAGCTTTTAGTAAATAGCTTCGTAAATATGTGAAATTTGTGAACATACAAGTTAAATACATGAGAATGGCTTATCAGTTGTAACTAACCACAAGGAGCACATTATTAGAGCTGTTTTTTATTTATGCATACAAAAGGTGGGGTACAGGCCAGAATCGTGGGAGGTGAGAGGATTCACCACGGACAGAGTAGGGAGCAGAACAGGCAGGAGAGGTCTGCAGCGCCGTGTGGGTCACCTCCCTAGCTGGGGATCGAACTCGAGTTGCTATGCTGCGGATGCTTCACAGTGCAGGGCTCAACCCGCTGTGCCACCAGGGAGGCCCTAGAGCTGTTTTTTAATATAAAAATTAATTCTGTTCTATATTTTACTTGCACTCAATACTCTGTTCAGAAACTGGATTTTCTATTGCTCATATAAGCTGGCTTCCTCACATCTCTAAGCTCCAAACACACAAAATTTCTTTATTAATGATAAATTGTTAAAAAGCAAAACTTAGAATTTGCATCCACGTATAGCAGCTGATAGTAGTATATACAAACAGTTGGAACAAATATCCAGCAGAGTTCCAAGGAGAGAGGAAGTGCTATTAACAGAGCATAAGGGAAAGTTTATGGAACTGAGCCTTAGAGGAAGGTAAGATTTGACTAGGGTTCAGTGTTTCTTGAGGAGTATATTACTGGTATCTTAACAGAATGATTCTCTACTAGGGGACTATCCCAGCAGGGGAGATTTGGCCACCACATACACACAGGTCAGTAATACTCTCCAATCAATGTTAACAACCAAGAAACAAAAAAACCCACATACATTAAAAAACACCCCTGCAGAGGGGATTTAAAAAAAAAAAATGTATCTGAGTACCTCTAGATAAGCAGAAAAGAGATTAGGCAGAAAATAAAAACAAATGTGTTGATGTGTTGAACCAAATCACAAAATGTGAAGAGGAACTAGCAAGAGGGCCATTCTTTAATGACTTTCACCTACAAAATCAACTCCAATCTCCTTAGTAAATAATATGCTCAATCCCAGCTACCTCCCTAAGGCACCTTACAATACTGCCATACTGATCAACTTGTGTTTTTCCCTGACCTGATGTGGTATCTTTGTACCCTGTGCTTTTGTATGTACATTTTCTCCTACCTAGAATGCACTTCTCAAGGCAAACACCAGCTCATACATTAACATCCAGTATAAAAGACTATGAAGCCATACAAAGCCCCTTAACACTCAGAGCTTTTTTCCACAATACTGCACACATTCCTCCTATACAGCACTGGGAGAGTCTCTGTTATCAGTATCAATGCCCAACTCCATCTCACTGTTTGGACTAAGTGCCACTAAAGGGCAAGGACTATGTATATCCTGGCACATAACAGATACTCACCAAATGATTTCTGAGAAAATGACCTTGCATGAAGGTTTTAAAAAGGCCAAAAAAGTGACAGAAGCAAAAGCAGACAAAACATATTTTCTGTTATTGAAAACTCCACCAGGCAGACAGGGATGCTTTATCAGTTCCTAGCCATGAGTCCCTGGGCAAGTTAACAAACCTGTTTCAAGTTTCCCCACTAATTTATAAGGTAACCAACCACTTATGGTTATGAGGATTAACTGATACATCTAAATTCAAAAGTGCTAAACAGATGGTATTTCTACTTGTCTGCCATAATCATAAAAATCTAGATGGGACAGGATTTGTACCATCAAGAAAGTGATCACAATAAAATTTTGGTGGGAACAATCTGCCGTTTTAAGAAAACTAAAAGTCAAATCCAGTAAGTCATCTACAAACCATACTGTTTGCCCTCTATAGTACTGAACATCAATTCCTTAATGACCTCCTTAAATAATGTATACTCCCACCGTAGGATATCTCTGACCACACATCCTGTCCTCTTCTGTAATATGAATGTCTGTTGACATTCTTTTGGCTCAATTCTCACATTTTTTTCATCTGTTCACTCTGGACACATCAATCAGTTTATCTGTAGAGGTGATCCTAACACCTCTCAGTCACATTCAAAGTGTTTCAAACTCAATGTATCCAAAATATTGATAGACCACTGTTGTCTTAGTTATTATGATGATCAAACATACAACTTAATTTCTCCTTGTTATCTTTTATTCTTTTTTGTTTGTTTATATACATTTTATCAGCTTCCTCTTATTTTGCCCACCTCTTAAAAACTATTTGCCAATAAACTCTTTGGTCTTTCTGATCTATGTCAGTGGTTCTTAATTTTTCTGGGATAATGACTCTCTGAAAATCTATTGAATGTCATCAATTATTTACTAAAAAGATGAAGATATACAACATCTGCTTGCAATTTCACCTAGCCAATACCCTCAAAAATCTGTGTTCTTCAAAAGCAAGACAACTGCTTACACAATTTTTCATTTCCAGCTACAACTTCTCTTATGAATTTCAAGATGCTTTCTGGCTATGTCCTAATGGCCTGCAGGCATCAAAAACTTTTCCCTAATCAACCTTCTTTGTCTACAGTATTCCTTCTCTGAGGTAAAAGCACTACCATCTCCCAGATTCCCCAGCTGAAGTCTCAGGATTAACTATACATACTACATCAATCACCAAACCCTGTTTCAGCAATCACTCTCAAATCCAAATTTTATCTACCTCTCTCAGTCTCCGCCTTTAAGACCGCATCATCTGCAGCTAGGAGTCAGTTGGGTCCCATGAGCACAGGGTACTACATGGAGATTTAAATCCAAGGTCATGGAAAACATCTAACATTCATTACTAGGACTATGATGGTACAGGAAGGGAACTGAAGGTGCTTAAAGGACCCTAAAAAAATCCTCATCATGGATGGACTCACTTAGGACATTAAGTGAGAAGCCCTGCCACCAGCAACAGAAGGAAAGCTATAAATCTGTTGGCTATCTATAATACAAAAAGATCAACCTCTTGATGTGAAAGAATAGAGCGGATCCATGGCCAGGCTGCAGAGGCCTATGAATAGGAGGCCCAGAATAAAACCCTTATCCAGTGCCTCTCCCTCTTTTCTTTCACCAACCCCATTTTCTCTTACCTTCCCACAATACACTCAGTCATTTTAAAATTAGCTAGTTTGCCACTCTAGTATTCTTCTAGGACTAGATTCCACAACTCAAACTGTCACTTGCACCTAATACTTGTCTACCAAAAGCACACCCACTCTTAAAGGTGCAACACAAACCCCACTCTATCTTTAATACCCTCCACATCATGACTAGAAAAGGGTTCTGCAAAGAGAAGGCAAAATTCCTAGTGAACTGATTCATAAAATGAAAAGGGAAATCTTCAATATTCTAGAAGCACTGTCACTATTCAAATACTAGCACTTCAACAAGATCTCTATAAATTCAACACGTTAACATTTGTTAAATGACAGCAATGTACAATATAGATTATATTCTTCCTAGGCTACACCAGGATTCTAATTCATTTATATTTGTATTACTTAGAAAAGGAAAATCAATGTAAGAGGAATTAGTATTTCACCTGATGGGAATGTAAGTGAAATAAGTCTGTGGCAATGACAGAAATAAATTACCAGATACATCTAAATGACCTTCAGACTAGTAAAAATTTTATCACATAGGAAAAAAAGACCTTTTGGCTGCAATGTCCTAAGCCTAAAGAACTTTTCACTCCCTACAAATTAATTTTTTTTTTAAAGTAAGAAAATATGAGGGGCAATTCTGAGTCTCTCACAATGAGACATGTTTACCTACCAGCTGGTGCAATCACAATCAGATGTGTAACAGTAATGAAGCTGTGGGGCCAATACTTTCTGTTACTTACTAGGGTCTTACTTCTTTTAGTTCTGAACTAATTTAATTTCTTTTTTGGTTCCTAAGCCTCTGAATTCATGTAATTTTCACAGTTCTATACTCTGAAGCCTTTTGCTCCAAAAGAGAATGAAAATATTCAAAGATTCAATTGAACTCTTTTTAGAAAAAGAACATTAACTAGTCTTTCTACCATGCTAAGACAGTTGGTAAAATACGCCCTCTATGGCATGTCTAAAATTATGATCATTCGAATTTGAAAATGTTTCCGAAGTAGACTTGCTGCTAATACTAACACATGATAAAATTCTCAGACGGTTTATAACCTTACTCAAGATAAAGAGTGTAATGGAAAAGAGCTGCAGCATTTGAAATAGGATCTAAGTCTACAATCTTAAATCTGACCATAGGAATTGGCTTCACTTCGAAATACTCACCTGAAAAAAAAAGATACCACCTTTTCCCCCTTCAGGAGGGTTGTTCAAATAAAATAGTGAACCTAGCACAGTACCTGCCACAAATGTTCAATAAATATTAGTTTTCTTCATTCTACACAAAAGACACAAGATTTATGTGTAAGGGAACATACACTTGCACAAGGCTTTATCGGCACAAAACACTCCAAGCTAGTTTGTTCTAACAAAAACAATACCGTCACCCTCATTCCACGAACATTTCTGAGGGATCTGGCTCAAGATGCTCTTGTGATTCTGCAAGAACTCCATTAGGCTGCATATATATTGACCACTAACACATTAACAGGAAAAGTACGTAGTAATTGTGCTAAAATGTCTGGATGCATTTATGTTGGTAAGAGAATTCAACAAAGAAAAAGTCAAATTAGTTCCAACTCCAAACGACTCACATAAGTGAACGACGCTGACTTGCCTTCTTGAAAAGCTAACAGTACGATATTAAATCCATTTTAAAACTTGAAGATTGAGATATTCCACAACCAACACTGGTGTGTCACTAATACTGTTTAAAAAGCCTGCGCAGGAGAGCAACATTAGCACCACGGTTGATATTTAATGAAAGCCTCGTTGGAGGAAAACAAGGAAGACGGAAGAAAAATTTATTATTTTGGTGTTCCCGTGCACATGCCAAGGAGAAACGCTTTCAAGACTACATTCTCCACCTCCACCACCACCGACAACCTTCGGAAGGAATTCCCGGTTTTACAATCCGAAGACAAAAAGGCCAAGCTGCTAGCGAATTAGGAAGGCGGGGGTCTTCTGTTCCCTTCTCGGGGGCCCAGAAACTAAAATCCGCGCAGCCCATTTTGGGGCAATCTAGGGGTCGCACGGGGTGGGGGTCCCAGCCTCTGCACATTCCACCCCGAATCTTCTAGGGGAAGGAGAGGGCCAGCCTAGGAAGCACTGCGAACACCCAAATCGCGACCCGTCCCGAGGACTTGCCCGCGGCCCCCTTAGTGCAGCGAAGTCGGGGTCCGGGTCGGAGCAGCTGGGTAGGCTGAAGCGCCGACGAGGCCGCGATTACGGTCGCTACGGCCCCGGGCGGCGGGGCCGGCAGGCGGGCGCCGCCCAGCCTGAGCGTGGCGCGGACACTCACCACACCATGCCGTAGGCGCCCTCGCCGATGTACGAAAGGTTGGTGTAGCGCGGTCCCACGTCGAACACCTGCCCGCGGACCGTCTCCGGGCCCGCGCCCGCTGCCGCCGCTGCCGCCATGTTGGCTGCCAGACCGCCGCCGCCGCCGCTGCCGCCGCCGCCGCGCTGGGCTTGACCCTCCGCGGCCGCCGCTCGGCCTACGCCGCGCTTCCCGGAAGGACCGCGCCGCCGCGGGTGCAGCTGCAGCCGCTGACCGGGAAGAAAGACGGACGACAAAGCGCAAGACAGCTGAAGAACCTACGGCCGCTCGGACAGACTGACTGCCTGCCTGACTGACTGACGGGCGGGCCGGCGGGCGGAGGGCGGGGCGCGCTCCGAGGAGGGCGTCGGGGCGGGGCCAATAAGCGTACACACGGATTGGCTCCCTGGGATCAGGGGGCGGGGACGCGCGGGTCAGCGGAAGCGGTGAGCTCAAGGAGGTGGCTGCGGTGGCCCCCGAGGAGCCGCCGGCCCGACCGGAGAGGCGCAGTCCGGCGCGGTCACGTGCGTTTGCTGGGGAGGCGGCGTAGGAGGCGGCTCGTAAGATGCTGAAGGACACTTCGGTGTCAGGACAGAACCTACAAGATTGAGCATGAGAAACGGCCAGGGGCACGGAGAGCCCAGCAGCCGGATCCTTGGCCAGGGAGCGACGCGGCACAGCGAGTGTAGGATGACGACCTGTATGATTCTGTGGCCCACACACCAACTCAAAGACCTCGAGACTAGGACAGAAACTGAAAGGCATGACTGAGACTGAGAAAGACTTCAGCGTACTGAGAAAGTGTGAAACGCAAAAGTTCAGACCAGAAAGTAGAGACTCTGACAAGAGCCAGTAATCTGAAAGAGGTTGGTTCAACAAGTGTTTCCTAACAGAATCACACTCGAGAGGGAAGAAATAAGCAAATTATATGTGTGTATGTGTGCATATACACGTGCATATGTATGCATGTGCACTGTGAAGAAATTCAAGCAGAGAAAGGGGTTAGAATGGGTTTAGAAAAACATTGAAAGTTAGAGACGGAGATCCAGACTGTAGAGATAACTGAAACTTAAATATAGTGCATACTGAAATATAAATGCAAAGGTAGAAATGCTATAACCAAAACGACAAGATCTAGAGAAAACAAAACAAATACACTGAGGCTCAGACATAGTCACAAACAAGAAGTTGAAAAATAACCGGAATCCTGGAAAAGGTGAGTAGTTAAGACAGACAGAAAATGATCCAGCCAGAACTTCTGAACCATTTCACTTGCCTTCTCTGTAGGGAAAGAAAACATAGTGGAAGGCCCTGCTTCCTGATTATCTAACACTGTGATCTTGAAAACCCTCAAGACTTCCAAGTATCAGCAAATATGAAGTGGTCATTCTCAAAGGGAAATAAGCAAATGGTTTTTAAAACATAAGTGGAACATTAGAAAAGGAAGCGCAAGAAAGAAATATCACGAAGAAAAAAAAAAAAAAAGAAAACCCATCTCTCATTTTCCACTCAGTTTTTGATGGGAGGAAATTTTGGAAACATTTTTGTTGCTAATAGCATAATGACATTGGGGTGAGGTGTAAGAGGGAGATAATAGTCATGAATGACTTTTACTCCTGGTACTGTCATATGTAACACTGTAGAGTTCATCTCTTCAGAGGATGGCTCATTACTACAACCTGAAATAGTCATATGATCTGTGAGGTTGGGACTAGTTAACATACAGCAGTTTACAAATATGATCTTATCTAAGAATGTGCCATAATTTACTCTGGATAGTTCTTTTTTACATTCAGTTTGTTTCCTACCTTTTTGGGTATCAACATTGGCTCAAGAATGCTGTTGGGGCCTCCCTGGTGGCGCAGTGGGTTAAGCAAGGCACTATGAAGCAAACCACAGTTACTGCAGCACGAGTTTGATCCCTGCTGCTGGCCAGGGAGGGGACCTCTCCTGCCTCGCCCACTGCTGCCCTGGGCAGTATATTTCCGTCAGACTGCCTGTTCTGCTCCCCACTCTGTCTGGTGAATCCTCTCACCTCCTGCGACTCTGACCTGTACCCCAGCTCTTGTATGCATAAATAAATAAGTTTTTTTTTAAAAAAAAAAGAATGCTGTTAATGTTTATTCTGTATTCTGTATTGATTAAACTGTCTGCCACTACGAGTACATCCCCAATATTTTCTCAAGCATAGCTGTCTTTTTTTAAAATGAAAATGGTTATCTGTTTATTATAAATCTGATTTACATATAAATTTTCAATAAAAGCAGTAACTTTTTTACCTTAAAAATTGTTACTTTGAGAATTTGATACAGTTCAGCAAATCACAATTAACTTTTTAAAATAGCAGCCAAATATTTCCCTCCGAGAACATCTCCTGGGAAATTTTCTTTCCCTCTCTCCTTCTGTCCTGACTATGCTCACCCCTCCTTTTTGCTCCTCCTCCCCAAAACTCATTGTATGTCCAGTTCTCACCAACTGAGGAAAGAAAAAGAGCAAGAGAACCAAGTCCTGCAGTGTTCTTTGCAAATATTCATAAGGGTGCAGCCTGATCATTCAGCATGGTTGTTCATTATACCCAATGGCAGCTTAATAATTTTCTTTCAGTGAAAAAAAATTGCTCCTTTGAAATATATTTAGTTCATGAGCAGAACCAATTTTAGAAAACACATAATTCTTACTCTGAATTTTAAAAAGGCATTGCATCTTTTAAAGGAATGTCCAATGAATGAATGGTAATATAAATTTAATACCACAGTAGTCAAACGATGGCCAAAGGAGTGAAAAAGCAGATTTGACAGTGAAGAAGAAATATAGAAGATACACATAAGAAAAATTCAGGCATGATAGAATTCTTTAAGAGAGAAGAACATGGATAGGGGAACATCTTGGAGACCAGCTAAAGGCAACTTCGGAAAGAAGATAGAGCAGATCATGAGGTAGCATACCCGGATGACGTTATAATGTTGTACATTTGTACATTTGGAACATAAAGTGTTATAAAGCAATGTTCACTCAATAAAAATTTTTAAAAAACACAAGTACTATTGGGGACCCTGAGCTCTAGATAGCTAGCACTTCCTCCTCTCAACTTTTGCAGTAGAATGTTGATTGATATCTCTATATCTCGCCTTTCTTGCAGCAATACAGCCTTTGGAGGAAATATTACAAATGTACCCCATGTATTTTAATGAAAGTGGGGGTCTAATAGTTTGTTTTCCTAGACCCTCTCAATTATTTATTTTAAGCAAAGACAACAAATCAATTATAGACAATTATTCAGGTTATAATATTGGAAACTTTCTTTAGGTTGAAAAGATCTGAGTTGGAATTAGAAAATGGAATGAATTCCCTGGATCCAGGAAAGTTAAGAAGCAAAAATAAACTTCCAGACATTGTCTGGAAGAAGTCTTAAAATTTCAGGAATAAAGAATAAACACTAATGGCATTTAATGAAGAAAAAAAAGATTATAAAATAGCTGAAATTTTTTTTCATATTCCTCCTTTGTAATAATTAAAGGTAGGAGAAAAATGGAACTTAGGGCTTAGATTGTTACTCTTGTTGCATGGTTTCTGTCCCTCTAATGCCTTCATTCCTTCCAGACTTTTAACTATTGGTCAGAGTGAACTCCAGGAAACGGTGTCTACTTGGACAGTACCACATTACTCCCACAGGTGCTTCACATATTCAAAATGTCAGTGGTGCATGGGGTGAGAGAATCCACCAGAGACAGAGTGGGGAGCAGAACAGGCAGATGGACCGAAATACACTGCTGAGGGGAGCAGCAGGCAAGGCAGGAGAGGTCTGCTGTGCCATGTGGGTCACCTCTCTGACCGGCAGCAGGGATCGAACTCGTACTACAGTGGCTGCGTTTTGTTTCATAGTGTGTTTCTTAATCCACTGAGCCACCAGAGAAGAGCCCCAAAATGTCAGCGGTTAATGGAATGAGTTCTGTATTTAGACTGCTGGAAGGTTTGACTCTTGGCTGTTCGACTGACACCTGTATGACCTTGACCTCAGTTTCCTCTTAAAAAGAAGAGATCACAATAGCAACTATCTCAAAAGATTGTTGTACAGAGTAAATATGACAATATATGTACAGAACCTGGCAGATGGAAAGTATCCAATAAATATATCCTGTTATTTTCTACCCAACCCAAACTTATTCTTTGTGTTGTATCTGTAGATAGCATCACCTTTGCTTAGATAACTTATTTTACTTCACACCCAAATCCTCCTCTTTAACCAATCACAAACTCTTAAATTGTATTTCTTTAGGATTTCTGAAATTTTTGCTACTCAAAGTGTGTTCTACTGACAAGACTGACACAACAAACTGTCTGGGAACCTGCTAGATATGTAGCATCTCAGGCCCCACCTCGGACCTAGTGAATTAGGATCTGCATTTTGACAGCAGTCCTGGGTGATTAATTCATATGTATAATGAAAGGACCTTGAAAAGTCCTGTTTTAAATGTACCTTCATCCCACTGCCATGCTGCTGGTTAAAAACTGCTATATGGGGGCCTCCCTGGTGGCGCAGTGGGTTGAGCAACGCATTGTGAAGCAAACCGCAGCCACTGCAGCACGAGTTCAATCCCTGCTGCCGGCCAGGGAGGGGACCCACATGGTGCAGCGGACCTCTCCTGCTGTGCCCGCTGCTCCCCTCAGCAGTGTGCTTCTGTTGATCTGCCT